>BRDA01001364.1:81318-90506 GCA_036984385.1 Crenuchus spilurus | reverse complement strand
GCAGCAAGACAACGACCCTAAACACACAAGTGGTTCTACTAAAGAACGTTTAAAGAACAGTTACTGAAACGTTTAGTTACAGTTATTGCTGCAAAGGGGGGTCTGAAAACAAAGCTTCGCGTTCATTTAAACAAACTAAATTGGTTACTGTGCCTTTAAATCTGATTCATGTAAATAACCACAGTTCTGATTGGCTGATCTGTGTTGCACAGGTGTAAACATTTAGAGTTAACCCTCTGTATGCTGAATAGGGGTGTATGTGTAAATGTGTTGTGTTTCCTGACAAAAACAGTGAATTTGAAGTTGTAGCTCAGTGCCTGTACATTGCTGGAACATTTCATTCCCAGTTAGACAAACACTAACATTTGAAGTAACATCAGCGAGACGTTTGTTATTGGTTGTGAATATCATGACGTCAGCGGGAAAGAGGGAGGAGTCAGCAGTTCATTTGAGCTGGGGGACGTTCTGTACACACAGGTCAAAGGTCAGTCAGCTCATGTTTACTTCATGTTATTAATCTCTAATAAATAATCTGTTTATTTATTATTTATTTATTGTTTTTAAAAGCACTTTGTCGCTGATCTTAACGTTGTATTAAAGTTACCGAAACGTTAAATAAACGTGAACGTTCTAAGAACCAAATCTGTAACATTTGTAACATTCGGCCGCTCCTCCGTCAGCCGTAGCTTGTAACTTGTGAGCGTAACAGTAGATGGTAGTGGACTCTGTAAATGTACACTGAGCTCCACTCAGGACCCCATTAGCATGATTACATTAGTATCAAAGCAGGTCATTTCCCTGATAAAACACATAAAAAACACAGACACCTCTTCTGTGGATCTGGATACAGCCGTGTAGTCTAGAGCAGAGCAGCCTGGACAATTCTGCATTCCTCTGTGGACCAGTTTAACATAACAACATGGCATTAACATATGAGACGGAACCCTTTTGGCTAATTAGCTCCACAGCGCACAAGCACTTTGTGTTTTAAACTCAGTTTGTGCATCATGAGGCATTAAAGTAACAGACACAGTGGAGAAGTGATTATTCGCAGGACTGCACAGGAAAGTCGTCTCCATTCGTTTGTTTATGGTGATTCAGTTTAACCTTAATTGGGTGAGAGGTGAGCAAACACCAAGTTATCAACATTTAGCTCAGTCTCACCTCTACCAGGTGCTGTGTTCTCACTCCCACTCTTTACTTCAGTCCCGGAAGTCAACTAAATCACACGCCGCAGTGAAGCACTGCGTTTTATCTACACTTTGATTTGATTTGATTCAGTGCAGTTCAGCTCAGACCGACAAGCTTTGTCACAAAGCAGCTTTAAGCCGAGTTCACACCAGACTGCCGCCTCATTGTTTTCTCCAGCAGGGTGGACTAAAAGGTAGTCGGCCGTGTGATGTGCTTTTTGGAGGGAACCTATAGTTCAGTGACCATTTACAGTGGTACTCCTACTTATGAGCATCCCTACTAACGAGTATTCCAGGTAACGAGTCGAGATCTCGGAATATTTTTGTTCCAGGTAACGAATAAAATTCCAAGTAACGAGTAGCCTAAATTAGTTCAAGTATGCCAACCGCTAGGGGCGCGGCGGTCGTAGCATCCCCTGGATGCTAGCGTAGAAGAAGAGGTCAGTCATTACCTTTGACCTCTGTCCAGTGAAAGTGAAAGTGCTAGTGAAAGTGACACAAAGACAGTAAAAGGTAGTGAACAAGAAAGTTAGATACATTTTACTTTTACTTTTCATATGATAAGTGTAACCATGCCATACACGTACGCCCGTCCTCCTGTCCTCCTTAGCCGCCAGCCTACACGAGCACCGTCGTCTCGTTTATGTTTTAAAAACCCATATAAACACATTATTTACATATTAAAGTATACTGTATATTGGCCGGCTGACACGGATTAATCAGTTTTACATGTATTCTTATGGGGAAAATGCATCCAGCTAACGAGCAAACCAGCTAACGAGCAAACCAGCTAACGAGCTCAGCTCCTGCACAGATTAAACTCATAAGTAGGGTTACCACCGTACTTATTTATTTATTTATTTGCCAATTTTCTCCCTTTCCCAAATGTGGTAGTCGCCAATTAACCCAACCCATTAGTGTCTCTCCCCATCACTTTGCACTGTCCCTGACTTTAGGAGGGTGAAGACATGCACACGCCTCCTCTGTTGTGTGATACAGTCACCGCCTCTTTTCAAACTACCGCTTGATGCTCGGAGGAAAGTTCAGGGTCTCTAGTTTCAAATGGACCAATCAGTAGACGCCTGAGCCAGCAGACATTGCAATGTGAGAGTGATAGAGTGAGAGCGCCATCTACCCGCCCAGAGAGAGCGCTGCCAAATTTTTGCTCTCTTTGGCCCCGGCTGTTGGTGGTAAACAGCATGACCGGGATTCAAACTTCTGATCCTTTGGTCATAGTGTCAGCGTCTTAGCCTGCTGAGCCACACAGCACTGCAGTTAATATACTGATATCATTGTTAATTGATAAACAAATGGATAAATATGACTTTTCTGGCTGAACAATTTCTTTAAATTAAACATGTCACCTGTCATCGGTCATAATTCTTGATGACTGAGATACACACAGCTGTGGTAAGTCACTGTGATAAGTAATGAATTATCTTTAGATGATGATGATAAACATGACATATATGACAGCTGTATTGTAGCACATATTGCTGTAATGATCAGTTTAATGCAGCAGTCGTGCTTAGTGCTGCTCAGGCCATCACTCTCTTTGGGAATGAGCATGAATGGTTTTTCAGGATCAACATCCTCATCTTTGATTTGTGTGCATGCTAGAGATGTAAACAGAATGGATGCTGCACTTGCGGTGTCACTGACTATCTGAAAGAGACTTAAGAAACTTCCCATGATCTCTGTCTCGGGGTCAAGATGTGAAGCGGATACACAAAGCAGAACAGACGCAAGACAAATAGGAGGAAAAAGCACTAAAGACTAAAGTCTGAAGATCTAAACCTGCATCACATTTATCCACTTTGTGTACCAATAAAAAGGCAGAAATACAACACAAGTGGATCTAATCATTCTTTAAGGGCAGTTCTGCAATTGTCATAATCATATTTTCAGCATTTACACGTTTATCACGTTTTTCAATTAAGCAGGAAACATGAGAGGGAGCTATAACGTGAGATATTGACACTGGACTGCCACCCTCCAGTGTATTATTGTGATTATATCAGTTCTGTTATCACTGTTTATGGGTAAAGAGGACAAAATAAACTAGAAAAGTGCATTTCCTGAAGGAAACGCGGGATGTTGCGCATTGCTAACATGTCCCCCAAGCTAAGGTATTCCAGTTGGTTTGTAAGGTGATGCTGTGGTATCTGTGGTGGTTGCTATGGCCCTCAAGGTGGTTGCTATGGCCCCAAGGCGG
This sequence comes from Crenuchus spilurus, assembly GCA_036984385.1. Classification (NCBI taxonomy): domain Eukaryota; kingdom Metazoa; phylum Chordata; class Actinopteri; order Characiformes; family Crenuchidae; genus Crenuchus; species Crenuchus spilurus. Next base: position 87,101 of record BRDA01001364.1, on the reverse strand, counting down.
TTGCTATGGCCCCCAGGGGTTGCTATGGGATCCAAGGCAGTTGTTATAGGCCCCAAGGCCATTGCTATGGGTCCCAAGGCGGTTGCTATGGGTCCCAAGGCGGTGGTTATGGCCCCCAAGGCGGTTGCTATGGGTCCCAAGGCGGTGGTTATGGCCCCCAAGGCGATTGCTATGGGTCCCAAGGCGGTTGCTATGGATCCCAAGTCGGTTGCTATAGCGCCCATGGCGGTTGCTATGGCCCCCAAGGCGGTTGCTATGGCCCCCAAGGTGGTTGCTATGGGTCCCAAGGCGATTGCTATGGGTACCAAGGCGGTTGCTATGGCACCCAAGGTGGTTGCTATGGAACCCAGTGCATACATAATGATTTATCAACCTTCCGCGAGGTAAAGTAGTCCCTCTATCAGACACTCCTACATCATCATCAGACTGTACATCAGTCATAATAGTGAGGAGCATCATTTCCTCAGTAACTGTTTATTATACAGACAGTAAACACAGAGATGCTGATGTTAAAGATGTGGTTTGTTGGTGTAAACTGTGAGTCTGTCATTAAACATCACTCACAGCTGATCATTCATATCTCTGTTCAGTTCAGCTCTTAACTCAGTGAAGCTGCTGGTAGAAGCAGATTCATTTGTGCTGATGTTACTAAAACTGACTTCTTTATTCTTCAGCTGAGCTGTAAATACAGTAAAAGTCCAGTTATGTTACTGTACTGACTTTGTTTCTCTGCGTTTTCAGTCAAACGCTGTTTCGGGGATGCTGAGGTTGTTGCTAGTATATGTGGCGGAGTAATACTTAAAGAGCTTCAGTCACAGTGCCGTTACTGTCAGTATCAGTGCTCCTAGAACATCTCTCAGCCAATCAGGTTACAGGGTCAGAACTAAATGTAGTATAATTTGGAACTTCAGTGGAAAGATTAAAAAATTGGTGGCAATTTTGGGGGCTTAAATGTTAGAGAAGCAACTTTGGGACCAAAAAGTTGGTGGTTTGAGTCTCCGAACCAGCAGGAGGATACAGTCATGGCTGAAGTGTCCTTGAGCAAGGCAACTAACCCCCAAATGCTCCCCGGGTGCCACGGCACACTGCTCTGTGTGTGTTCATTGGGGATGAATAAATAGTGCTTCTCCTTCAAATCTCCTAAAGTAAGTTCATGTAAAGAGACTCTATTCCAAAGCATTTCTGTAGGGTCGTTCATCGTCAAACGGTAACACCAGAAGTGCAGATGATGTAGAAAAGTACATTTGACCACCAGGTTCTGTTTCCAGCTATAAAGTTCAGTTTATTTCCGACGTGGTCTTTAGCTGATTCCACTCATGTCTTGTAAAATTTCACACTCTGAAGAGGAAATGCTTCAGAACATCCCATAAATACTATAAATCACCAGTGCACACATTACATTTAGTCCCCTCCTGGGCTCCACCACCTCACGTTTAAAAAAGCAGCGCTGCTTCACACGTCGTTTGGTAAACACGTCGTTTTGTTTGGGGGAAATCTTCTCCGTCTTCTCTCTGCTTTCCAATGTTTACGACCAGCCGTAAATGGGTCAGAGTGTGTTTGGTAGTCCAGACAGGTGGTATCTGGGAAATTTAAACAGGCTGCCTGTTGAATACATAAATTGTTTGGTTTGCTCAGCCATTAGAAAGCTGTATGTGTGTTTTGCTTGAAACTCTGATGCGTTCTGCCGTCTCACTTTCTTGTTAATTGGTGATGAAACGCCTGCCTGAATATCGTAGTGCTGAGCTGTTTTTAAAAATGTGTCCTGATTGTTGGTCATTTTTAATGAACTTCACTAATTGGACTAATAGATGTGAAGTATTAACGTCTAATGTCCTGATATCAGTAGTGATCATTTTAAAAGATAAATGGTTGCCTCCCTTGTGTTTGGGCAAACACCACATATTACACTAATAACCCCTGAGCAGGTCAAACTCTACATACATTTTCCTTTAAAATGGCTGAAACTGTAAGGGTATGTTCAGACAGTCCAAATTCAATGTTTTGTAGCTCAGACAGCTAAAAAACACTTGAAATCTGATTTCCTCCCAATGTGATTTGGTAGCCAATTGACTCACCCACTTGTAGACTTTTCCCATTTTTTTGCAATGCCCCTGACTTTAGGAGGGTGCAGACTAACACAGGCCTCCTCCAAAGCTCCGCCTTTTTTCAAATTACTGCCAATACATCGCTGCCTAGCAGCCAACGCAATTGGAGGAAAGTGCAGGATCCCCAGCTCTGATGGATCACCTGGCAGACAACATTATTTAGTAGTAATGATGAGAGAGTGCCATCTTCCCGCCCAGAGAGAGAAAGGCCAATTTTGCTCTCTCATGCCCCGTCCACCGATGGCAAGCATTCAAACTCACGATCCTCAGATCATGTGACAGTGCCTTAGTCCACTGAGCCAATCGAAGCCCCTGAAATCATGACACGCCTTGCTCTTGGAGTGATCTTTGTTGGTCGACACTCCTGAGGAGGTAACAGTGGTCTTGAATTTCCTCCATTTGTACACAATCTGTCTGACTGTGGATTGGTGGAGTCCAAACTCTTTAGAGATGGTTTTGTGACCTTTTCCAGTCTGATGAGCATCAACATCTCTTTTTCTGATCCTCAGAAATCTGCTTTGTTCATGATGATACACTTCCACAAACATGTTGTGAAGAGCAGACTTTGATAGATCTCTGTTCTTTAACTGGGTTCTCTTTATATACGTAGTGTTAGTGAGGGCAGGAATGGTGGATGTTCACCACCATCACGTCATTCCCAACTCTACCAACTCATCTCAAAAGTACTCAGTGGAGCAAATAACACAGTTGCACAGTGCTGGGGGGCTTAGAACCCCGGGCATTAGACACGGTGCCAACAGGTTCATGTTTAGTCCTATTCTATTGGCAGCATTTCTCTACAGGGACTAAATAAGCTGTGGGTGCATCTGTACATCTGTGTAACCAATGGGTGCAACTCAAAGTAATTAAATGCATTCAGTAGAAGGGGTGTCCACAAACCTTTGGACATATAGTGTGTATTACATTCTTACTTTAGAATTTGGCTCCAGTATGTTTATTATTTAGGTAGCATGAAGCTATGACCCCAGACTTTTGTCTATAATGTCAGCGTGCAGTGTGTTCAGGGTTGCCAGGTCCAACAAAAATCTCCAGGCCAAAGTCAGTCTAAAACCCATCCTTCAGAAGCTTAAACTAGCCCAAAATATGTGTCTGTCACACGTTTGAAGCAAATAACAAAACAACTACGAGTGTATGACTTAGTATTTTGTTTATAAGGGATTTATTATCAGTCCATCAAACCTTTTTCTTTTCCCAGTCCTTGCAATACCGCCTCCCGTGTTTCCCCATTTACCTGGCATATTAGCTAGTGACTCTTTTCTCTTCACCTTCTCTCTCTCTCTCTCTCTCTCTATCTCTCTCTTTTTCAGGCTATCTTTCCTTATATTGTTATGTTCTCTTCGGTGTTATTGTTGTATTCATACTTCCTTAGTGTCGACATAGTACACGTTTGCCCGCCGTGTTGAAGTAATATCCAAGGCAACACCCACCTTTTCTTTTTTTTTTTTTGCAGCTGTGGTCATTTTTAAAAGTAGCCAAAAAAAACACACCCTGCCACCCTTGAATTTTCACCCGCAACTGGATTTTCAAACAAGCCCAATTTGGCGTGAAAACCGCGAACCTGGCAACTCTGTGTGTGTTTGTGTTTCACTTGTAAGTTATAAATTAACCTTCTAAGTGAATTTAAAAGCTGATCACAGAGTACATTAACTGTGATTCCTCAGTTTTACTCCCTGCAGACAAACAAAAAAACATCCCAAACGGTGTCGTCTTCTGGTCTGCTGTCTAAAGACAATACATCACCTCAAGAGTTATGTAACCTTTCAATATAAGACAATCTTGTTGATTTAACCCCGTTTGCTGAAGTTAGCCGGACTTAATTTGTTATCCCGTTCCCAGCTTAGCTCGTAAAGTTTCATAACACATTTAATTACATCAACTCAATATGACTTACATTGGCTCAAATTTATACGCTTGAGTTGTTCCAAGAAATAAAGAATAAGGTTAATTCAGTCTTACGTCCGCGATAAACAAGCGAAACAATTAATCAGCATACAGCCAAGCGCAGCTGGCCTAGCAGCAGAGAGAGCTTACAGATGATGACTGAAATAAGTGTGAAAGGCACACCCGAAATACATCTTGGAGCCAATTTGAAAGATGAGCCAAAGTTGTGCTGACAAGGAAAACATGACAAGTCATCTTAGGCTCTGTTCATACAGCCCAGATCTGACTTCTGGACCATCTAGAGTGGTTTTTGTCTGAACAGCCAAATTTTCATCAAATTTTTAAAAAATCCAGAGTGACAAGGATCCAAGAAGCACATCCCAGGTTGCCAGTTCCCGAAAAACTCCCAAGTCCACTGTCTGACAGAAAGCAGTGCTCCATGAGCTTAAACTAATCCAAAATCTAATCTAATCTAGAGTCTAATTACATGTGTATATAATTGCTTTTTTACTCTTAAATCTTATTTTAATCATACTTTTTCGTTCATTTTCTACGTAATTGTAGCTTTTCGGCAAATAAATATATAACACATTTCCTTCTACTCTGCTCTAACATATATTTTCTGGTCCTCCACTGAATCTTCTAATATTAGAAAGTCAAAGACATCCCCAGCAGTTTAATAACGATAAACCTGGCAACCCAGAACCAGCATTGCTGGAGTTACTGACGCCTACTTTGTTACCACAACAACCCAAGACAGGCTTGTGATGTGTGGACAGACAAGTCTGATCTGATCTCTTACTAATAACAGTGTGAACAGTCATCTCAGCAGATCTGATCTCAGTTTCACTCAGTTGGACTGGGAACGCTTCAGAATGGCCTCATATGAGCTAGAAGCTGTGTCTGAGAGATGGAGGTCTGGGCCTCTTTGCTCAGGTAGCTACCCGTGTACACCCGGATATGCAGAACATGATGGATGGACTAATTTTTCTCCAAATTTCATCAGCTTATGCGGGTGGGGCCTCATTTGGGGAGGGGGGCACCACCTAAAACTTTGCTTTTCCTAAAGAGCTGTGAATGTACCCTCGGTGCACCTTTTAAGAGCATCAGCACCTCTTCTCCTGAGCCATCTGTGTATCAGTTATGTTTCCAATCAGATTTGCTTTGGCCAACCGAGTGCGGTCATTAGCTCCGATAAACAGGCGAAATTGCACACGGATGCTCTGGGAAGCGCCATTCGCATGACTCTCGCCTCTGTTTACATTCTGAGAGTGCTGCAGAAGGGCGGCCGGCCCCCCGGCGGAGGAGAGAAAGTGGCCGTGCATGTCCAGGAAAAACAAACAGGCATCTGAACATCCTGTCCAACCTCAGTCAACAAGACACAGCAGCATCAGCATCAGCAGCAGCCGGGGGCACGAGGGCCACTGCCTTTACCCAACCTCATCACTCTGCTAGAAACACCCCTGGGCTTCATAGGCTTCTGAATCTCTCTCCTCATCTTGTTACACTCTGGGTGATTTGTGGCGCCGGGCATGAGGCCTACGTGTAGGGTTTCGTGATGAAGAGCCTGCTTCCTCGTACTATCTCTCACTTCTTTAGAAAGCGATGTGGCCTTCAATGGAGGCGAAGATGAAATCGGCAGAGCGCTCCAATAAAGAGTTGATTGGGCCCTGACTGGCGGCTGGTGTTGGAGGGGGACAAAATGAGTCATTCAGGTGGAATTATCCAGCGGTGACACTCCTCTCACCTCCCCAAAATCTCATTAGCAGGAAGTCT
>BRDA01001364.1:71318-78818 GCA_036984385.1 Crenuchus spilurus | reverse complement strand
GCTTCAAAGTGTGCTCTTCTCCGCAGCCTGTGCCAAGGACGCTCAGACCAGCACTGTCCCCCAAAAACCTTCTTCAGCTTCTCTGTTCTTTTTTTCCAGACATCGGCAGCTGCATTCCACGATGATGGGAATAAATGTACGACGTGGGCCCTGACCTGTGAGGGTGTGCGAGGGCCTTTATGAAGTAATTGCTTATAAGGCGGCGCGCGCCAAATGATTCATGCTAGTGCTCCTGCACATCTCTCTGAGAGAAAGCAGAAGGTGCTCGAGTCCACAAACACAGCCTGGACTGGCCTCGCTTACATGTACACAGCATTCCTCGCTCCGAAGGAAAAACCAGCGTGACATGTAACCTACATTCAAAGTCTCGGGACTTGAGACTGTTGCTAAACACAATCATGGGAATGAGCTTGAGCAATCCTTCAAAACTGACCGTCGTGAGACAAGTTGGCTACTAATAGGACTTGTTCTCAAGCAAATCAGGACTCTGGTTGATGAATTGCAGTGCCGCTGGCGAGTATTTGTGGCTGTGTACTTCTAGGGAACTCTTAGGGTTTATTTAGACTTTGCCATGACAGCAGAAGATGCTGCAAAGTAATACGCTGCCCTTATCCAAGACTTTTGGGTGCAAGGTGCCCTGTCAATCGCGGATGCTCCTGTTTCAGGTTTTGCTGAATGTACACTTCCCTCTTATTACCTCGTGGATGTCACGGTTGATGAATGCGGCACTCGAAGGCAGTACAAGTAGACCGAAATCAACACACATCACGCAGCCCCTCAAAAATGCAAGCAGTGCTCACCCGTGTGCAAACAACATAAATCACAGGACTCTCTCCATTGGGCCGCGTCCAAGAGCGATGGATCGCGGGAGTTCGTTGAGTCGCTTCCACCATGACCACATTTGGCCACATGTGTCACGTCAGTCTCTGCTTGGCAACCATGCGGGGAAAGGGTGGGAGGTCATAAACTGGCCGCTACCGGAGGCTCCTGGAGGCCCCTAGAAAGTATTGTTTCCATTGTTACTCTAATGAGTCCCGTACCTGCACAAGGAAAGCAGTGTCGGCATCCACCAGGGATGGAGCGAGGGCACAGAGAGAGAGAGAGAGAGAGAGAGCTATGGGATTATTATATGATGACAGAGGAACAAACATCCAGGGAACAAATGCGACATGACTGATGCATGAGCGTAAGTAAAGGGCAAAGAGACAAACAGCAATCCCAGCACAAGAACGTAAGACAACAAAGGCTCACGTATTCTCATCTGCTGCTACTGCACTTCCCTGCTGGCTCTCTAATTTTGATGGACTACAGATGCCAGCTACTGTGGATAACCTTCACATATACAAATACTGAATTCCTCTGGTAAGCTCCCAGGCACCACCGGGCTAAAATATGCAAAATAACAAATTACTCATTTGGGTTACATGCTAGGTGTTCAAAGCCAATGTTGTTCATCATTTTGGGCATTTACTGCTTTTTAACATTAAATAGCAACCTGCCCCTTTTTTCACCCCATGCAGATCTCCGGGCATGTTTAGTGCATGCAAGGATAGCACCACCCAGTGACGAGCTCAGCAAGTGCTATAAACCTGCATTCTTCAGCCCTGCTCATGATGCCCTGTAGAGCTCCTACACTCACCTCTACACACCTACCTCAAATATACAGGAGCTCCTAATGACCTTTATTAGCTGGATTAGGCTGAGGAAATGGCATCTGAGGTAGATGAATGCACTTCAAAGCCCTTCATGAAGCACACTTTTAAAAAGCAAGAGGGCTCCACTCAGTGGCGGCTGGCCAATAGAGAACACTAGTGAAATAATGTTTATTTCCATTTTTTAAATAGACATGTTTAAAATAATGAATATCTGTGTATTTAAGTGTCTGTGCTAAACATGCACAGTAACATGTAATATATCAAATATTTAAATAAATGAGCTTCCTGGTTCATTCTCTCTCTCTTCTGAGGCGACAGAAATATCAGCCAGTCAGAGAAGCAGCAGCCAATCACTGACCTGCTGACACAACATACAACATACATTTAGCCAATCAGCATCCTCCAATCTTCATTTCTGGCCCCCAGCAGAGTGTGTCAGTGGTTTTAGGAGCCTCTGACGTTATTGATGTAATACATGTGTGTAGAAATGCTAATATTTAGTCTTAATAGTGTTTTTGCTCATTTGATTGTAGATGTTAGTGACTCAGCTGCTAATCTAATGATACATACTGTACTTTCTGTCTTTGCACATTTAGTAATATTCAGTAATATTGGGACTGAATATGACTCAAACAGACTCAAACAAACATTGACTGCAGTGTCATGAAAAACGCATTTATGACTGAAACTTTGTGAGATTTTATCCTAGAAACAAAACTAAGCATAAGCTGGAACCTTATAGGGTCTACTTTTCAAATATATATAAATAAGTTGAATTAAAATATATTTTTAGATATTTGTGAGAGGAGCATAAATAAGCAGAGACACATTTTTCACCTCATGTCAAAGTGCAGCACTTTTTTCCCGCCCATTGATGCCATTCAAATTATAACAACATGGTAATTGCAGACATGCCAGTTGAGGATTAGCAGCCGAGGAATGCCCATTCGGTCTCTATAAACAAAGAGCGCTCACCTGAAGAAAGACCTCTCACCTCTAACCTCAAACTTACAGTATCTCATGAATATCCAATGTAGGAATGAGTGACTCAGTAAAACATAGTGTCACCTTGCATTTGTTAAGCTTTAGGAATAAAAGCTGCAGAGAGTGAAATATGCAAATCCCAAATTCACTAGTGTAAGTGTGCTTCACTGCATTGATGGGTTAAATGATCAAATCTTTTGGTGTGCAAGCACATTGGTGGATTGTTCACTTTCAAACTGGAGATCATCTGCCCATTTTTGCTCCTCAAAAACTCTGGGCACTGCTTCTGTAGCAAATCACATGTTGACATCACCTGTTTGAAATCACATTATTATTATATTTTATATATTATTCTACATTTTTGTACCTCATTAGCCCTGCATTAGCCCCATCCTATTTTTGCAGTGTGTTGCAGGCTTGAAATACAGGAATGGGTGTATATTAATAAATGAAAAAAGTCAAAGAAACACTGTTTTTAATGGCCATACTGTCCCAACATTTTCTGATTTAGGGTTGTATTTTTTATTTATTTATTATTATTTTTAATTAAATGACATGCAAACAAGAACAAGTCTTCCGTAATGCCATGGACTGAGCATGTGTTTCATCTGAGTGGAGTCTTTTTCACAGTCTGCACTGCAGTGTGCTGTTCAGCAGAGGGCAATGCAGCCCAAAAAATCAGGTAAGACATTATGACGATGGGTTAGTATTGTTAGAAAATTCTGAAATGTGACTTTAATGATAAAGAAACTGAACAGACGCTGACACTGAAGTACTGCTGAACATGACCGTCTATAATCAAACAGTAACAAGCATATTGAGTCAAAGACGGGATCAGAAGGCTTAGGAATGATTAATCAAAGCCGAATGCAACTGGGCAGCCTCCAATTAACACCACGGCCTCAGCATGTAATTAGGAAACCCTGCCTTCAGATGGGAGGTGAAATGGAAGCGTAATTTATGGGCCAGCACAAGTGGTGCCAAAAGATTGAAGGTTGTATTGGAGAGCTAATAGCGAGCAATTAACCATAAATATCATTTCATCTTGGGCATCTGTATTACAATACTCTTTAATGGAGGGTAAAGTATATCATCCTGATTGACAGGTTGGCAAAAGTTTGGTTACATTTGATTAGAAAGCTGTTGAGATGGAAGGTTGTACTACCAAATCTGCCAGGACCAGACTTCACCTGAGAGGGTCACGAGGGTCATGAGATGATACTAAAACCTCATATCTATGAAGTGAAAATGTTTTAACCCCTTCCTGCAGATATCTTGTGGACATAACGTGGACGTCAGGCAAGATAATTTGCTTTACATTTGAAATTATTGTAAACTAATAAATATTTTTTAGACACTCTTATAATTGTGAGGACATTGCTCGCTCTGTGTGTGTGCGGTGGTGTGAGTGTTCAGTTAGAGAGAGGAGGAGGAGGGGCAACCGACCCTTCAGCTACTGCTGTACAGACCTCCTCACAACGGCGATCGACCTGAGGGTAAACTCTCTGCTCAACTTTAACTCTGATCAACTGCCACCATTAAACTTTTACAGTCTAAACACACTAATCATGTTTTAATCAGGTTAACTGGCTGCTCTACATGAAGACATTCTGAGCTGGTTTGTAGATATTGTACATCAATGTTATAATAATTATTACAGAGGGCATTAATTGAGTTAATCTGCGTAGGTTACTATTTTTTTATATCCTTTTTTTTTGGAAATTTGCTTTCTGCAAAATGGTCAGTATAGAAGACCAGATTAAATAAAGCACATCATAAAGCATGAATGGATGTTATTGCTGCCCTATACAACAGCTGCCTCCCACCTTATATCTTATATTCGCTTTGCTTTCTACCGTTTTTGGTAGTAAATATGAACATTTGGTCACAAAACTAAATGGAACTGGATATTTTACACAATGTAAACGATAGATCTCATTTTCCAATGCAGAATAAATATATAATGACTGTGTTTGACTTTGACAGTGATGATATACTGAGTGTAATGTATATACACACTGTGAACACCAGAGTGAAGTGAACTATGCTGATACATGTAAACATAAGCATGTGCATGTGTGAGCAGCTAGAGCAGGTTGAAATGTGTTTTTATAGAGTATTCTCTCCGGGGCCGTGCAGGAGCACTGGTCTGACAGCTCCCAGAGCAGCATAAATCCTGTTACTCAGTACAGAGAACTGGGAGGTGCACAGAGAGCGATGACTACAGTGTCCTGATGTATTATTATCCCACCTCAGTGTCTGATGAACCATATTAAAAACACGAGCAGTGTGTGGTGGTACAGGACTGGATGGTGCGAGAGGTAGAGTGGCAAAGGAGTGAAAGGCAGCCTAGGAGGCTGAGGGGGCTCCGAATGAGCATTAAAACTGTATTTATGAAGGACATTAAAATCTATTTCCTGTTTTAGGAGTATTTTAGTTGTCTTAGATTAATTCAACTTGAGCCTATTTCATAAAAAACTGAGAGGATCTTACCCAGGGATGTTAATACCAGTCATATATCTCACTGTAAACGTACAGTTCTGATGGTAAACGTTAATATTGATTGGCATTTGTGTAGTTGATGAATATGCAGATTTATTTATTATTCATTTATTAAAGCACCATTTTTTAAAAATTAATTATTTTATATGCAGTGTGAAATCTGAATAACTTTGCCAATTCAATAACATGACCTTGAAATGGGTCCTTGAACTCAATAGAGTTGTCAGTGGAATTGCCCGATTTAAACTCAGGAGATGGAGTCACACTGGAGGACGTGGACATCAGTGACAAAAACAAGAGTTTTTATACTTTTAGAAAAGTATGAATGAAAAACATAATAAAAATGAACAGATATAACATCCTGCCTGAGGAATTCATCAATTCTTCTTCTTTTTATTATTATTATTATTATTATTATTATTATTATTATTATTATTATTATTATTATTATTATTATTATTATTTTATTTTATTTTTTTTTCTGCCTTTGCTGGATCGGTTATAGCAAACGTAGGCTACACGTGGTGACCATTCATTAAAAATATTGAAATAAAATGACACTTAGTCGCCTTAGAATTAAACCACAATTAGTTCTGACTCTGCAATCTGATTGGCTGAGAGATGTTCTAGGAGAGCTGATACTCACGATGACGTTACTATGACTGAAGCTCTTTAAGTATTACTCCACCACATACACTTAACCTAACAATGACTACTCCATTTTTTAATCTAACAGTAAACAGTGATAACAGAACTGTTGTATAATCACAATAATACACTCGAGGGCGGAGCTATAACATGAGATATTGGTATTGTTGTCTGACTGCAGCACATCAGTGCCAATATTTCACGTTAAAGCTCCCTGTAGTGTGTTACTGCTCAAATAAACGTCAACAAGTCACAAAGTGGCAGAGTTAGCAAAAATGTTTACGTCAGCTAACGTCTGCAGGATGTGCTCATTCCCTGCCAGTTAAAAGAATTTCATCTGAAACAGATAAGCTCGGCTCCTCGTGTCATGTTTTAGGAGATAACCGTCCCAAAAGTTTGAGGGCACAGAAGTTTGAAGTTTGAGTGTGAGCATTAGCTATATTACTAGCATTCTCAGCATCAGTAATGTTTCTTGTCAATTTTAGTTTGGAGATGGACGAACAATGGCAGTGTTTGGAAATAAGGAGGATTTTACTGAGGTTCACAGACTCGGGTCGGACTCAGACTCACTCCTGTCTGGTATTCCTATGAGAGCCATCAGCTGATCCAGAATGCAGCTGCTCAGCTGGTCTTTCTCTCACATCCCTGCACTGCTGTGTTCACTTCACTGGCTTCCTGTAGCTGCTCACATCAGATCCAAAACCCTGATGCTCACCTACAAAGCAAGAAATGGACCAGCCCCTCTCTGTCTAATGTCAATGGTCAAGTCTTGAGTCTCACCTCGAACCCTTAGAGCGTCCAGTACAGCTCGGCTTGACCCGCCTTCCTTCAACACACGTGGAAGACTGGCATCAAGACTCTTCTCTGTCCTGGCACCAGGTGGTGAACAAACTCCCACTGGTTGTTCTAACAGCAGAGTCCCTCACAGTCTTCACACACAGACTGAAGAGCATCTCTGTGTGGAGCACTTAAGCAGCACTAGTTTAAACTCTTATTGTAATGCACTGTAAAGCTCTTCTATTGTGTATAATTGTGTATCTTTCCTTCTTTCTAGGTATTAGTGATGGTTTAGTTCTAACAGTGTCTGAACTGAAGAGGAGCCTGGACTAACCTGTCTGTACTAGCTGAGATCATTCTCTTAATGTAAACAAAACACTGTTGTACATCACTCTGGATAAGAACGCCTGCTAAACGCTGTTAAAGTAAAATGTAAAAAATCTCAGTTTATCAGGCTGGTGTCCAGCAGAGTTTGGTGATTTATCTGCTCTGATAATTAAAACTGCTCTTTACGTGCAGGTGTGTTTGATCAGGAAGATCACCAAACGGCAGAAATCCGGCCCTCCAGGACTGGAGTTTGACACCCCCGATATAGTGCAATCACAGGTGTGTCCCGCCCCCTTAGTGACATCATCACCAGGTTGCAGGTGTAAAATCATGTTTTTTTACAAAAAAAAACCAAAAAAACAGTTGGATAAACTTTTTGGATGTTGTACGAGTGCTGCCCCCTCTTTCCTTTGACTGGTGGAGAGTAAACAGCTGTAAGCCTATCAGCTCACAGTCACTGTAGTCACGTTTCCATTGCAGTTTTGCACAAAACTTTATTGATATTCTGTTTTGTCAAAAAAACAATTTGACAAAACAAGTTTCACAGTTGTGGTGTTTCCATTAAATGTGAAATACTTTTATAAAATCACGTGTGAATATGTTTGTT
>BRDA01001364.1:44655-60346 GCA_036984385.1 Crenuchus spilurus | reverse complement strand
GAGAGAGAGAGAGAGAGAGACAGAGAGACAGAGAGAGAGACAGAGAGACAGAGAGAGAGACAGAGAGACAGAGAGAGAGAGAGAGAGAGTTGAAGACAATAACAGTTTATCTGTATTCTGTAAAATAATGAAATGTTTACTGATGTGTCTGTATACTGTATTAAGATAAAGTTTATAATGAAGGTAAAACAAAGATGGAACATTACCATTTCCCATTCCAGACACGGCGTCAGTGATCACCACCACTTTGTTTCTCACTATGGACTTGGACATGAACTGGATGACCTCATTGTAAAGGTAATAGAGCCCAGCGAACACCACTACCAGCAGGGGCAATACCATCACAGATGGGAGACCCATCTGCAGGAAAAACAAGAAGGGACTCAGGCTCATGTATAATATATTATAAGACCACCAAACAAAAAAAAGGTCATTTTTACTGAAAATAACCAAGAGGCATGAAGTTCCATGATAGTGTACTTCCTAACCTCATTCCCGTCTCTGATGCCAACAGAACAGATGGGAGGTGGGTGAGGTTCACTGATAATATGGCCATTCTGTTGATGTTAGCTTTGATTGAGCCAACTATAAAACACTTTATGTGTTTATTCATGCTTTCCATGTGCTGAGATACATTTACAGTGTGTTTCTGTAATTGTTATACAAGCAGAAATTACATGATTATACACAGTTATTACACGATTTTCCCCTTACACCATGGATGAAATCAAAACATTCTGCTTTTTGTTTGTTTCTATTATGTAAATGCAGCTAAAAAGCCTAATCTAATACTCTGTTCAGACTGCAAACAAATCAGATTTGTTTCTTAAATCAGATCTGCTGAGATGACTGTTCACACTGTTATTAATAAGAGATCAGATATGATTTGACCATCCACACATCACAAAACTGTTTGGGTTGTTGTGGTAAAGAAGTAGGCATCTGTAACTAGAAGTGTGGCTTCAGGGTTGCCAGGTTCACAGATTTTGTTCTGCTTTTAAAAATATACTATGACTTATAGTAACTCTTAAATGTTATAAGTTATAAGAGTATAGTATGACTCTTATAGTAACACAGTAGAACAAATACAGCTACACTTTCTAATATCAGAACATTCAGTGGATCTGAAAATATAGATTAGAGCAGAGAAGGAAATATAATATGTTTTAATTATAAAAAAGCTTATATTTATGTAGAAAATTAACAATCAAATTTAAGAGTGAAAAAGTTATTATAGCCTCAAACGTCTGTGATTAGACTCTAGATTAGATTTTGGGTTAGTTTTAAGCGTGTGTAGGGCTGCTTTCTGTCAGATAATGGGATGAAGACCTGGACCTGGCAACCTGGGACGCCACCCTTCAATCACTCTGGGTTTGAGGTGTTGCTCTTGAGATGCACATCAAAATCCAATTTGAGCGGCCAGACTGAACAGATCTGGACAAATCTAACTCCAAATGTGGTTTGGGTCAGATTTCTGACCAAAACTCAATCTGGATACAAGATAGGCCTAAAATGAGATTTGGGCAGTCTGAACCACCAAGAAGTGTAAAGAGAACATGGCCAAAATGAGTGTCTGCTTACTAAGCTGTGATCAAAACAACAGACAAAGCTGTGCAGTGTGAGACAATGATTACAGACCATTTCTCTGCATCCAGTTACATTTGTCTGATAGCACTGCTGCCGCTCTTGCCATGTAAAGTGTGGTTGAGGACGTGGGTCTAAATATACATTGCCCTGCACTAATCTGCTGCCACAAATGCCCTGCTGTGTGACATTCAAGGAGAGGCAGAGGAGATATTCTAGATATAAAAGTGTAGATAGACTTTTAGTTCTTAATAATATGCTTTAACTAATCATTTCCTCCTAACAAAATTATTTAAAAGTCTTTAACCCTGTTTATTTTAAACACTCCTGTATAAGTGCTATAAGTAAGGTATAACATTAGCAGAGCTTTAGCGCATGCGCACTCAGACACGCGGCTCCTTAATCTGTGTTGTTTTCACTTACAGTGGATGTGAGGAGTTAAGCCTCCAGAAAAGTCTGTTCTCTGTTCAAGTTAACCAGCTTCAACACTTTCTTCCTCCTCGTCCTCGTCCATTCACAGTCTCTCTCTCTCTCTGTCTGTCTGTCTGTCTGTCTCTCTCTCTCTCTCTCTCTCTCTCTCTCTCTCTCTCTCTCTCTCTCTCTCTCTCTCTCTCTCTCTCTCTCTCTCTCTTTTAATAGCACTTGGCTGACTCAGTGATTTTTCATGTCTGTTAGTTGAGGCATGTGGATGGCGACCAAACAGAAGACAAATTGTATCTCGTCCAAAAGTCTGACTTAAAAAACGGAAGGGTTAAATATATAAATAAGCCTGTGTGTGTACAATTTCAAATATAATAA
This sequence comes from Crenuchus spilurus, assembly GCA_036984385.1. Lineage (NCBI taxonomy): Eukaryota > Metazoa > Chordata > Actinopteri > Characiformes > Crenuchidae > Crenuchus > Crenuchus spilurus. The sequence goes on along the minus strand of BRDA01001364.1, from coordinate 57,964 downwards.
TAATAATAATAATAATAATAATAATAATAATAATAATAATAATAATAATAATAATACAATATTACTATTGTTGTTGTTATTATTATTGTTATTATTATTACTTATATTTCAGACAAGACATACTATTCCATATTAAAATCAGCTTCAATTATAGTGCGTTAATTAAAAAATGCTCGTTTTATTTTATGTTTTATATATATTGAATACATAACAGTACACCAGAATATCTGCATAAAATAGTACAAAAAGCTGTATAGAAGAAAGAAATGATAGGGGATACATACAAACATACAAGACTACATGAAAAAGCGTTTTTATGCTATGTTTACTGTTTTGTCTCTGATGTCAGTGCGGGGCGGCTTTGTGTCGCCAGATCTCGCGAGATTTAATCAGAATTCCAACATGACCGCGCGAGAGTTGCGTCTCCCTCCCTCTGCTGGGAGAGATCTGTCCAGCCGGAGAGGAGCAGGGAGAAAAAAACGCACACATTAGCGAGTAAAGCCGCCTGTTTGAGCACCAAACACGGCCTGGCCGTGTTCTGTCGGGGTCAAAACGTTATATCGAGTCAGTTTTGGGCGTAAACGGGAGGGAAAAAACATGCGGTTGCGACGGAGACAGAAACGGACTGGAAGCGCCGAGTTACTAGGATACGTTTCATTAGCTTGTTAAGCTAACGAGGCGGCTAGCTTAGCTTAGAGAAGCAAAGTTCGGGGAGAGATTGTAGTTAAAGTCAGGCTACCTCATATTTAGTGTTTTTATTTAGTTTACATATGGGATTTTGGGGTCTCCACATGAGTGTCTCCGGTTGAACCTGTGAGGCTCTGAGACTGTTTTGTTTACGGCTAACAGTGCAGCTGTAACGTTCGCGCTCCTTAATCAGGCCATGAACAGCCTTCAGCAGCCAGAAGGGTAGCGAGTGTGCTGTCTGGCTAACTGTGTGTTTATACAAAGGCAGATTCAGAGCTATAAATTCTACCTTTTGGCTTCAAGAGCCAGCTGAAAAAAGGAAAAAAAAACACTGGGCATAAACCTGTGCTTTGGATCATGTTTTGGATGGTTGAGTCAGTCACAGATTGGATCAGAGGCTTGTGAAGATCAGATTCTTTCTCTTTGAACCAGGACCATAACTGAGGAACTTGACCAAACGGAGGGCTGCCATGTCTGCTGCAAAAGAAAATTCCTGCAGGAAGTTCCAAGCTAATATTTTCAACAAAAGCAAGTGTCAGAACTGCTTTAAACCCAGAGAGCTGCATCTTTTAACTGACCAAGACCTAAATCAGGTAAACACTTAATTGGGTTGTATTTGCTTTTTTTTTACCTGTCTAACTGTGACTAATGCACTTATGAAATGGACTTAACAGGATTAAGATTGGTTGTGTAAGAATTATATTTTTTCAGCCATACTAGAGATCAATGTCAAACTTTAGGGAATTACTTTAATACATATATATATATATATATATATATATATATATATATATATATATATATATATATATATATATATATATATATATATATAATGTGCAATATTCATTACAATGCTGTAATATTTATACAGAATTATGTGCAATAGTTTAATCCACCAATGTGCAATATTCCATGTACAACAGTCATGTACATTTAGTTTTAAATGTTGTTTTAGCCATTTTTTATTATAAATTTTTTTAGTATATTTGAATACCTCTTTCTATTTCTGAGAATTTCACTGTCAGAAGATAAGTTTCTACCTTCTGCTGATAGTATTCTCCAGACAGCCCGATACATGATATGTGTTGGCTTTGACCCCATTGTTTTTTTTTTTTCTAGTGATTTCATTTAGAAACATGAATAACAGTTCTTGGACTTATGTAAAAACTTTTTTTGGTGGTTAAGTCAGTAGAGCTACCAGAGTTCTCCTTATGAAGTCTTAAACTATATTTAATTCATTTGACTCCATAAAGTAGCTGATTTTTTTCTTTTCAGTTCTTCCTGCACTGATGATTTGTTTTGTTAAAATTCGTCTTCATTAGTAAAGTCATCTAACCAGGCTGTGTCAGCATCCAAAAATTGTCAGCATTCATTTTCTGGAGCCATCTAGTAAATCAAAACATCTCGAGACTTATTTTAGGTTCTCTCTGGCTTTGTAGGCTTTAGTTGGTCATCCTGCCTCAGTCTCTGCTATTTCTGTTTTTTTGGTGTTTTTAAGGAGGGATATTGAATTTACTTTAATTAACTTTACCGGAGAATGTGCTGCGTGCAGACATTAACTCTTATAAACTTGCGAATGTGAATAACAGGGCTACTGCGGGCAAAAGTTGGCTGCAAGGACATTTGATTTGGCACCATAACCCTAATCCCTAATGAGGTATCCTAACTCCAAGTTCCTCCTAACCCATCATTCCTTTGAGAATTATTTTATCAGCTTCTTATGTTTGGTTTTTCAGACTGTGTTTAGCAGCAAAAACACTATAAAGTTCTGAAATTAAAAGAAACTAAATATTACTTTTAACATGTAACTACCAGTGACAGCAAAGAGAACAAGAACATGATTAGAGTTGCACTTAGGATTGAAAGTATCAACACTTTTCAGTACTTAAATTTGGCAATCAGTTCTATACTCTGACTTTTAATAGTCATAATAATAATAATAATTAATAATAATAATGATGCACTAATCACACTATTTATTTTCTGAGGTATTGAGAGAAATGTTTAAAAAGGACAGGCATGCTAGTTACTTCCAAAAAATGTGTAAATGTGTTTGTGTTCCACCTAATAAACATTTGACATTAAAGAAAATGATCAGTGCTTTTAGAATATTATGACTATGCTATGCTAAATAATGCTATCATAAATTCTGGTATTATGGTGGTCCTAAGCCTGATAAAGGCATAAAATTCCTTATAGAAAGCCGGAATAAACATGACACTCTTGTTAGAAACTAGTTTTTAGTTTTAAAAATCTTTTAAATCTTTAAAAAAGGTCATGTTTGGTAACCCCCATTTTATAACATTAAAGGTTTAGTCAGCACTTACCATTTAAAGATGTTTTCCCATAAATTACCTGCTTTGTGAAATAGATTATCAGATAAATTCATTCACAAATTGGTTCCTAAAAACATCATTTCAAAAGAAAATCCAAATCACAGTGATTGGTGTATTCCTGCTGTGAATTGGTCTGTTCTCTTCTTCGTGGTTTGAAATTTTGGGGTGCCTTAGGTGGGACAAACTGCTCAAATACTTGAATGGTTTCAGAAAAGGAAATTCCGTTACTTGAATGGACCCAGTGTGAGTTGTATTCCCTTCTTTGAAGCCTGTACAGCTGGTTATTTAGTTGACTGTAGTGATAATCCATGTTTATTTTAGTTCTGTATTGATCCAAAGACCAAGACAACTGTGCATTTCATTTTTCAAACAGTTTTACATCTGAGGTGCCTAGAAATCACTCTCTGCGAAAGTGTGGAAGAAAGCGAGCTTCCCAGGTCCTATTACATATTCTTATTGATCCGTTACACTCCGTCAAGGCAGCACTTTAAAGGCCTATACATCAGCGACTTGCTGGACACGTGGGAAGCTTGTGTGATTACCGTCAGTTAACCCTTGCTCTGTGTCTTTCAGCTTACATCACTTCTCTGCCCCTCCGGCTGGTGTAACTCGGATCATTGTTTCCAAAAAGATCACCATGAACATGCATATGAGCATGCTAAAGATAGACTTGTGGCGTAACTGCTACTCATCAGTACAGGCAATGAGGAACACTTGACTTAAACTGGATTAGTAAGTTAATTAGTTTGTAGACATATTTAATAAACGTTAACTAGTTAAGTCATTATCAAGATCTGTGCTTTGCTGTGAAACTTGATTAGTAAACGAAGCGGGTGAATGTTGGTTCCTGTTGAGTTGCTAGGATTGTTATTGTATTACGTGGAAACTGCTGTTTATTAGCACTTTGACAAAATCATATTTCCAAAGTGACTTATTCTGTTATTCTGCACATGCGTTTACAGCCTTGTAGTCGCCTTTGAAGTTTTCATTTTTGTATGCACTACAAATAAATGGATGTATGCTTGCTCTGGATGAAAGTAACATGGCGACAGGAAAAGGATGTAAAACCATATAAGGGCTTGCAGAGAGGTTGCAAAAAAGATGGAGACTCTGTGGATGCATATTAACTGTGTAACTGAAGCTGGTTGGTTCAGTTTTTTGTAGAGCGAAAGCCCAAAAGTCAGTAAAAAATGTCATTCCCTCTATAGCAGGGGTGTCAAACTCCAGTCCTGGAGTGCCGGATTCCTGCAGAGTTTGGTGATCTTCCTGATCATACACACCTGATTCAGCTCAGCAGGTAATGAGCAGGTTTACTTGTAGTGTCAGAGCAGAGAAATCAGCAAACTCTGCAGGAATCCGGCCCTCCAGGACTGCATTTGGACACCCCTGCTCTATGGAATACAGCTCCTACTCGTTTTCTTATTACCTGATTACTTTTTTTATTATTATTTAACCATCTTTTAACTTTATACTTTCATAGTTCATGGAAAGCTTGTAAGAAAAGTCTCGTTTTGGTAATAATATTGGATTTAAATCTGAAGGACAGTCATTTCACCATCACCTTTTCATCCCTGAGTCTGAGAAAAGCTACTCCTGTTACAGCGTCGTTTACATTGTGTGTTCATCTGACTGAACATATTTACTCACTGGTACATTCACTGTAACAGGCCTGCAAACCTGACACACATGCAGACATCGTATTTAAGCTAACTGACAAATTAATGACTGAAAATCACTAACGAGAATTGCAATTAGGTGATTGATTGTGTAAGTGAACGACAGTTAACTATTAGCATCTTCAGCGTCAAAGGGAACAACAACGTGACTCATTCACAGTAAAGCTGCCTCAATAACGGGAGAAACTTTGGAATCCATAAACACTAGCCCTCCCTAATGGAAAGGGTCAACCCTTTGAGCTTCTAGTACGGCTCGGCTTGACCCACCTTCCTTCAAGACACTGGGAAGACTGGCATCAAGACTCTTCTCTGTCCTGGCACCCAGGTGGTGGAACAAACTCCCACTGGTTGTTCTAACAGCAGAGTCCCTCACAGTCTTCACACACAGACTGAAGAGCATCTCTTTGTCCAGCACTTCTGAACTGAAGAGAAGTTTGGACTGTAACTGTTTGTAGCTGCAGTTTTGGCATTGGTGGCATGATGGTGCTGTACCGTAGTCAGTACACTACACCAGGAAATACGCAGCCAAAGAAAAAAGTCTGTTTGTTCGAGCTGTGTCACTAGAAGTTGTTCAAAATGTAAAGTTAACACGCTTTACAGATTAAACTCCTGAAGTTTAATTTCTGAGATGCTGCTTCTACAGAAAGCAGCACACCCAGCCTTTACCCATCACGGCATTGTGCCATGATTCTCCTGACGCCAACAAACCCACGTTGAGTCCCGTGGCTGCATCTGGCAGATAGTCCAGTATTTGATGTTTTACAAAGCACGGTAATCAACCACGGTTTTAATGATAATTAAAATGAGACATTAATGTTTTTTTTCTCCCCATTATTCTTAAGACTTGTAGTATGTTGTCAGTTTTAATATGGACTGCTTAATTAAAATTGAACAGCATGTAGTAGCTAACCTGTCTGTTCTAGCAGAGATCATTGTCTTAATGGAATCAAAGCACTGGATAAGAGTGTCTGCCAAATGATAATGTAAATGTTAATGTAAACTGCGATTGTACCCCTTTAATTAGCCTGCGGGTCACTTTTCTGTCCATTTGAGTTACTTTTTTCTCCTGATATTGCTCCCTTGGGTAGCATAGGTGGTTGAGTGACTTCAAAAGCATCCATTTATTTGTTTTTACAGTTCTGGAGGGTTTCTGATGGCACCACAAACCAAGAACACTAAATATGGCTAGTAGCAGCAGTCAAAAGTCGTTTTCCACCAACATCTGCTTGGAAAATCACTAAGATGATCAGATGAATGCTGAGTTATCAAAAATTTTAAGTAGGTAATTGAACTTGGAGGTGGGAGGGGGGTAAATAAAATCACAGAGGAGCGCCTGTAAAATAAGACATTAGCCTAGAACCCCATGTAAATGTATTCCAATCCAAATAGATCCAAGAAGTCTAAAATGTATGTAGATTTATGTTTGTATGTCCTTGGTAGTGTATGAATAAAGGAATGTGGGCTTCACATAATATTTGTGATATAACAGGTAAGTAGAATGACTCGGATTGTACAGCTATTTTAATGTTTACGTTTTTGACAATATAATGTTATAATCAGAGAATATTTGTCACTGTTTGTCTACTTATTGTCAGAGCACAACACGGAGCATCTCTGAGATGAAGACTAGCCTGGGAGTTAATGGTCTCTGAGAGTACTGTCTGATTGTGACTGGAAGATCAAAATTGCAGTTGATTACTAGTGAAGTACTGCATGTGAAGGGGTAGATCAGTGCTTGGCACCAGTAATCATTTCTGTGCAAATGAATGACATTAATTGCACTAAATATAGACTGCCTAATGACTGGTCTACTTTTTCACCAAGGTTTAAGTACCAGAGCTCCAGTCCCACACTGTGAACCACGTTTTCTGAAAGGTTACTTGGTCGATCACGTCAGTTAAAGTCAACATCATGTGCAACAAGACCTTTGAAGAACTGGCCACCACATATCAGCGGTTCTGCTTCTGCAGCACTTTGATTTGGAGCTGTGCACTATTACTCGTGTACTAAGTTAAGCACATTAAATGCCCAAATTCTATGTAGCCTACTAAAATCACTAAGGGTCCAGGAAAAAAACGCTTTGAGCTCGAATCGCGTTTCTAACATTGAACAATTCAGAATCCATTCTCGTTTTCAAAAAATCTATTCTTTTTGCGGGTGCAGATGTGCCTTCTCAGCCACCGTAGTGCTAGTCAAAACAAGGAAGCAGCGTCGGCTACGTACAGGCATGCAAGCCAAGCCGCCATCTTTGAAAGCAAAAACCTGGAAACACTTTGGATTTTACCGTAAACCCGACCCGGGTAAGAAAGGGCTGGACGTGACTCGTGCGATTTGCAGAGATTGCAACGGTAAAGTAACGTATTTCGTTCGTATTTGAAAGAATCGGGAAAAAATCGATTTGTGACCCTAAGAATCGATTCTGGATCGATTTGCTCGATTCCCAAAGATTAACAGCGCTAAAAATCACCATTTTAATTGATTTTGCATTTAGTGCAGGTAGTCATGAATTTGTAGCTGACTGTTAATTGCAATATAAATGATTTCTTATGCCTAAGAAGCTCAACTTTTAAATTACAAACTAAACAAACAAGTGTTCAAATCGGTTGCCCACCTGTCTCGCTTCCTGTCTCTCAATACTGACTACAGACACGGTTCAATCTCAAACATTACTCACCTCTGCCTGTGTAATAGTTGTGACGAGAAGATGTACAGGTCAGCGTAGTCATGGACGTGACCGAGAAGTCAGAATTAAGAAATGTTTCTGTTCTCAGTGCTGATGCATCATCACAGCTCCTCTAAAATTAAAGCCTCTCAGTCCTCAGATACTTCACTCCTGTTTGAGAATCGAGGTTCTGTGGGTTCCTCACGTTGTCCTTTGTCTAGTAATAATACAGGTGAAGTGAAATCGTGAACACTAGCGAAGCAAATAACAATAATCTTGTAACATGGCTAGGGGTGCAGGAAGAAATCGCTTCGAGCTTGTTTCTTGTTTTCAAAAAATCGATTTTTGTTGTGGGTGTGGATGTGCCTTCTCAGCCACCGTAGTGCTTGGCAAAACAAGAAAGCAGCGTCGGCTACGTACAGGCATGCAAGCCAAGCCGCCAACTTTGAAAGCAACCATTTGGAAACACTTTGGATTTTACCGTAAACCCAGCCCAGGTAAGAAAGGGCTGGACGTGACTCGTGCGATTTGCAGAGATTGCAACGGTAAAGTATTTCGTTTGTATTTTGAAAACATCGGAAAAAAATTGATTCGTCACCCCAAGAATCGATTCTGGATCGATTCGTTCGATTCCCAAAGATTCGCAGCCCTAAACATGGCCCATGTCAAGGTCTGGGGTGTTTTAGCTGGTAAATAAATGGTAGACACGGGCTTTTTTGGAAGGACAAACGGTACATGAATTAGAATGCTGGTTAGGAGTGCCGAGAGGATGTGAATGCATCGTGGGAAATAAAGAGTCTAATAAAAGAGTAGCATCTAATGCGGTTTCATTGTTTAAACATGAAAAAACAGCAAAGCGCCAGTCTTTTCTGGCACCCAATTTTAGTGTCATTATTGATTAAACATGATTGATTATGCAGTGAACCTGGGATGACGAATCAAACTGTATCGTGAGGGAAGTTTATTGAACATAATGTTTTGGATCATCTGTGTTTGTTTTTATCACATATGCTTGGAGATAAGTGGTGTTTGCATTTTTTAAACCCTGCTTCACAAGTGCTCCTGTTTACCTTGTATTTGTATCTTAAATAGGAGCTAATGTGTGCTAATGCTAATGAATATCTGTTCACATACAGATGTATGAATGTCAGATTAGTCGTGTCTCGGTTGATTCTGAACATTGGCGTCCGAACAGCACAATAATGACCCTTTGACCTTAAAGCACTATTTTTGTTTCATTAGTAAAATATCCATTTCGTCGTTCTGTGAAACTGTCAACAGGGAGCTGGATTGCAGGGTGTGGGAGGCCGGGTCTTGATATGGAGTCGAGAGGGGGAGGAGGGCTTGTGAAAGGAAATGTGGGTTGAGAAATTGGAGTTTCCCCAAAGGTCGCTTGCACTTCAGAAGCAGCAACAGTTTGGAAAGGGGGATTGGTGGGCCAAAGCTGGGTATTCTCTTGGGGGCTCCAGAGACGGCAAGGCCTAGAGAGTGCATCCAGGGGTGAGAGGGATGCTGGGATAAAGCGGCCCGCTGGGAACGGCCAGCGCCCGTAGGCCTTAGCCTGGGAGGAAATTAGAAGTTAAACCTGATGCCGACAGGGGGGCTGAGAGGTTAGAAGAGGAGCTCTGGAGAGGAAGCAGGCCTTCAATGTGTGGAGGAAAAGTGCAGGGGTGTGCCGCTGCTCTCCTGGCCCTATGGCTCACCAACAGCACAGTCACAGCTGTGTTTTGTTGTTGTGCTTTTTTATCCTCCTCGAAAGGAAGGAGCAATTGGTCCCAGTTCTTTTTTTAGATTCTTCTGCTGTGCTGTGCCTCATAAAAGTTGTTTTTCATCACTTACAGTAATACATATTGTGCCCACTGCACGACAGATATGACCTCTTTAATGTATAGGAGCACCTACTGTGTATTTTTATTTAGCTAAACTTATGTTTTTAGATATAATGAAGATAAATTCACTTTTTAGCGTGCCATTTCATTTCACAGTCTATTTAAAACTAGTGAGACCCTTTTCTGTATTTTTGTGAGAGTGTATTCAGTTTCAGGACCATTAAGCGAATGCTGATATCATACTCGGCTCTCTTTACGTGGCTACTGCAGCCATGTGAGCTTGTCTGGTCCTGCACTGCTTCATATGCCTGTACTGTTACAGGAACTTTGTGTTTTTTTAAGAGCCGACTGTTTAAAGAATTTGGAATCATCCCAAAGATGCATGTCGATGATAAATATCTTTAGTTTCTGTGCAGGACTTGTGTTAAGTAGCCAGATGCTTCTTGTAGTATGAATATGCTAAAAGATCATTTAAAACAATATTGGTGCCTATAAAAGGGTAGAATTATGTAGTATGTAAGTATTATTTTTATATAATATAGGCTGTAAAAGTTTGATTTATTAACCCTTTTATGCCCAGCGTGTTTGGTAACCGCGCCCATTCGTTGACGCTCTCTATGACTTGTAATGTCTCTGACTCTAGGAGGGTGCAGACTAACACAGACCTCCTGCGATGCATGTGAAGTCAAGCTCCGCCTCTTTTTGAACTGCTGGAGGAAAGCGCAGGATCCCCAGTTTTGGTGGATAGCTTGGCAGATGCCTGAGCCACCCGGGGAGAGAGTGCCACCTTACCCACCCAGAGAAAGCATGGCCAATTTTGCTCTCTCGGGTCCCGGCTGACCTGGGATTCAAACTCGCGATCCTTAAATCATAGTGACAGCGCCTTATTTTTACTGGGCCACTTAAATTTGATTGAACCTTTCTCACCCACATGTAATAGTAACCACGTAATGCTTCGTTTTTATGTTTGTATAAACAGGTAATTGCTGATTAAGCATTTTTATCTTGTAATCTCTTCACAGGCCAAACCTATCTATGGAGGGTGGCTGTGTTTGGCTCCTGAAGGAACGGATTTTGACAATCCAATGCATAGATCTCGGGTAAGTATTTGGATGAGTTTCTTATACGTAGCAGTCAAGCAGAAGATTGCAGTGTCCTTCAGAATGCCGTTGTGTTGAGTGTATGGTGTGTATGAGTATAGAAAGACATTCTAACACATCCTTTCTTTCCTGCAGAAATGGCAGCGGCGGTTCTTTGTCCTCTATGAACATGGCTGTTTGCGTTTTGCTCTGGATGAGTCGGTAAGCTCCGGAAGTCCTTACTGTTTATGGAAGTTTGCATGAATGTTAGTTTAATTAGCAGACATGGCCGGACATTTCACAGGAACCAAGAGGTTTCTCAGAAGGTTTGGTTCACTGAACACTGAATGAAGACCAAGCTTAATGGTTTCTTTCTCCGTGAAAAGGAGGCCGTTTGTTGCTCTCTTTATTGCTTCCTTGCTGGTTAAAATGCACGAAGGAGGGTGTGTAGACTGCGAGGAGGAAGTGATGTATCCTATGGCAGCGTCACAGGGAGGGCGCTGGGGCTAATGAGAACCCAGCTTAGCCTGTTTGACTCACTGGAATGTGACATGGGTGACCAAATTAGCTGCCTGATCAGCTCAGAGATTACAGCGTTTGTATATAAACAGTGAGGCCCACACACGGACCCGTCATAACGATCGAGAGCCATGGGGCCCAGCTCTGGAACCTCAGAGTACCTCTGCTAATACTGAATTAGAATCGCTGTGAGGAACACTTAGTTTACAGCAGGACGGTTTATTATTTGCATGTGTGGTAGAAGACAGATAGTGAGCTGGACGTTGCCTGACTGAGGTCATGTTATCTTTTGTGATGGCTCGAAGGAGAAACCGTAGAGCTCTTCAGCAGCTGCTGCGGACAACTGACATCAGTGCGGAGCGCTATAGCTTTTCCTCCAATTGTAAGACTATGACAATTCTGTCAGGCCTATTGTCTTCTCAGGCGTTTCATCTGTGCTGGGAGCCCTCAGGAAAAGCCTGGAAATTGGGTCACGGAAACGTCCTCCTTGCACGCTGCAGTATGAGCCGAAATAAAAAAAATAAGTTGAGGGGTTGCGTGTGAAACTAGCGGATCAGTTCATAACATGTAGCTTAATTTATTTTAACTCAATGCCTTCGTGTTTTTGGCAGTAGAAGAATTAAAACTAGACAAGCCTGACTTTAGAGACGCTAAACTTACTAAACTTTCAGTCTCCTGTTTAGTTTTAATTTATTAATATTATTAATATTCTTCTGAACTCATTTAAGGTGTTGCTTTTGATTTACATAACTTTGATTACCTTCCCTGTAGTTCAAATAAACATGAACAGAATCTGAGCCATGTCTGAAAATGCTTAAAAAGGTTTAAAGCAGGTTTCTCTTGGTAATCCCGTTAAACTAGTGCTGGGCGATAAAATGATATCGATTTGTTTCACGATAAGTTTTCCCTCGATGAGTTCAGAAGTCTAATACTGCTGCTTGTTAGCTCCTCCTCACCAGCGTTGCCAAAATGCACTGTTGTGTTTAAGACAAGCTGTGATTGGGCGAGAGTGTAGTGGGACCTGGCGACAGAGCACGAGGTCGCTGTGTGCTCATCTGTTCGTGTCAGCCCGAGTGCTAGCATTAGCCTATTAGCTTTGCTCTTTAGCCTGTTGTGTTGGAGTGGCTGCGGCCAACAGCAATCACTGTAATTTTCAACAATAAAGCGACGACTGTAAACGTCTTTCTCGTCCATCCTTTCAACTCGTCCAGCCGGACGCTACAATATTATGTTCTGACAATAAACATTTTAATATTTTATATTTTAAATAATATTTCATGTATTTATTCTGATGTTTTTAGAAAGATGTTGTTTAAAACTATGACAGTGTTATAAAATTTAATATTGTGATAATTATCGAGATTGATCAATATATCATGTATCGTGATAACGTTTTTGGTCATATCGCCCAGCTCTACGTTAAACCCACCTTTGTTTGGGTTCGTCAGTTTAGCTGAGAGGACCTGACAGAAGATTCTCTAACAGGACCAGCGTTGAATACTGTAAACATTACGTGTGTGTACCGTGAAGGCTGAGCTCTTGAAGCTGACTGTTTTAGCTTTTTCGATGGAGATGTTCTGAATGTGCAGTCTAGGCTCAGAAGAGCATTCCCCCTGATATGCCCATATTTGGTGAAAGTACTAAGAGGGCTATTGGTGACGTCGCTATACTCTGTGAACATTAGCCCCCTAAAACCACATGGAAATGTAAAATATGCTCTGAGATTTTCATTCCACGGAAAGCCTGACCACAATACCTATTTCTGTAACCAGAGCCTGTGTTTAGAGCGGCCAAATCAAATCATCTGGAGAAGACGGAGGGGCAGGGGGTCACTGCTGCGCTCGTTTTAAACCCCTCTCTGATGTAACAGATGTTCCAGAATCAGTGAGAACACTTCGCCGGCTTCCGAGAGCCGTGAACCAGCAGGGATCGAGTGCCAGGTGTTGAATGTAATCGTGACACATTTCAGAGCTATATCACATAAAGTCAGAGTCTCTCTCTCGTCCTTGAGACTTGGGCTTAATTGAATGTGCAGCAAGTTGAGGCACATATGTGCTATAAAATGTCTACCATGTGATGTGGTTTCTGACATGCCTCTCTGTTCTGCTGTAAAACGTGAATTTGCTGGCGTTACATCTTTGGTAGTTCAGTCACTGTTGATGACTTTACTATGAGGCAGGTTAGTTAGCAGAACAATGGCTTTGTTTAATTGTTCTCTGCTTTCACAGTTTGTGTGGTGAATGTTTTCATTTTACACTAAAAAATCCATAGAAGACATTAGGGATGCACCGATACCACATTTTTAAAAACTGAGTACGAGTACAAGTACTTACATTTAAGTACTTGCCGATACCAAGTACCAATAAGAGTACTAATAAATATCAATACTTAGAATTAAAATGAAACTGAGGCTGTATGTGTGTTTATGGCTCCAGTTAGATGTGTTTGTGATCTATTTAACCTAAACACCTAAGATAATGATAACAGATTACACATTTCCCCTTTATACACTGAAACA
>BRDA01001364.1:31803-44555 GCA_036984385.1 Crenuchus spilurus | reverse complement strand
TGGTATCGGACAGATACCCGATGCTGGTATCGGTATCGGTGCATCCCTAGAAGACAATATAAGAATGTGGTGTTAAACCCCATGTTTCTGGGATCTGCGTGAAGGTCATGTAAAAGGTATGAATGGCAGACTTTCTCTCTGTGTTGTTGCCAAAATCAGACATTTCTTACACGGCCTGTGCTAAAGCTATGCTCTGGATTGTTTACAATTACATGAGAACTTGCCTTTCTGACCTTTCAAATGATTTATGCCTTTCTTCCTCTGCCATGAATGAACTGCCTCGTATTTAGCTCACCGATCTAAAAGCTGCTTAAAGACTTTCACTACGACGTGTAACAAAGTGACTGAACTTCTTGTGAACTTTGTCATACATACACACACAGCCCTGTTAGCCTGCGAGCTGCTCATCCTTTGTAGTGCTCAGTACCTCTTGTGATATTTGATATTACAGATGCTCTCACCTTCGCCGTTTCGAGCTCTCGGCTTTTGCGCAGAGTGACGTGGTATTCTTTATTACACAGTCCCGTGTCTCTTCCACTGCTAGTGTCTCATTACCCAGATTTTTTCCCCCAGAAGCACTCTGTGTAGTGAAACAGAAACAGCGCTGCAGTTTGTAACTGTGACACACTGTAATTGCCATATTTGGCAGTCCCTGAGGTTTGCTGGCAGCTTTTAATAAAGCAGGATCACTTAAAATGGCCATAAAAGGAGTCGGGAAAAGACAGCACCTGTTTTACATCTACAGGCCGCAGAATGTCTGATAACAGCTCAGGCAGAAATTGCAAGATGGTCCACCATGAACCTGAGGTTCTTAGCACAAAGATCTTGTGTGGACGTTTTGGTTGTGATGTGTTATTTATAAGAGTGAAGGTTCAGGCTGATGTTTCTCTTCCACATGAAGGGAGCATGTTAACCAAACACGGGGTTGTTTTGGAACAGTAGTACTGCTTTGGTTAGGATTTAGTTAGATATTCTACTGTCATATTATTATTATGATGATTCTCTGCTAAAATCTGTTGGGCGGTAGAGGCCTTAACCACTGAAACATAAAAGTCCAGTTTATCTCACACAATTTCATGCAGTCAGATGAGCTTCATACAGTATTAGATATATTTAGGGTGTAAAAATGACCTAATGGACCTAACGTTCTTACAACTATACCCAAAGTATTAATAAAAATTTTAAAATAATAAAAAAAAAAAAAAATTGGTACCTAAAATTTGGGGTGCGTGTACAGTATTAGTCAAAAATTACATCGGCAATGCTGTTCTTCCACGCCCCCATTGTACTAGTGTAGACAACCAAACCCCCATGGAGCACAAAGGCTTGTGTTGAGGTCAGTTACTGATCATATACAATAAAAAAAAATTAATTAAAAAAAGCTTTGTTACAGAAGAAGCCAAAACAACGGGAAATTGCACAGCAGGAAGGAAGTTTGATGTCTGTGCTGCATTTGTGACTGGCGAAAAAAATAAAACAAATGGCAATCGCCAGGCATTTTGCAGCCCAAAATCGAAATATCCAGCGTTGGAAAAACAGCAAAAAGTCTTTTAATGTTATTGTATGCTGATTATTAGAGGGCGCAGACTATTTGTGTATATACAGCAGAGTATGGTCCTCGTTGAGTGCCACTTTTTTAAATAAATGATTTTTAAATGCATGTTTTATCTATTTTGTTCTATTCATAGAAACTTGACTTTGTATGGTGCTTCAACCCTAGACTGCAGAAATTCCCTGAGTGCCTTAGCACTTTAAACCTTATAGTACAGATACATATGCTGGGCCTTTCAAGACATCACGAGTCTTCATAGTTGGGTCTTTCCTGATTATCGTTGATGCGTGGCTGCATTATTTGATTTATCGATACATCAGTCAGTGTTTCACAGCCCTATTATTTCATATAATGACAAAGTGTGATGTGTACAAGCAAAACTAAATATAAACAGAAGTGTTTGTGAAAGATATCAGTTACACACTTGATTGCATGACTGTATTGACACTTAAATAAAAATACACAAGTCCTATACACTCATTTATCTGATTCACCAAAACAATGAATGGTACCAGCGAGGGCTTTGTTTACCCTAAAGGTATGATTGCTAAAAATAGTGATCTTCCTCAAAGCAAATCACTGAAGGCAAATTTCCATCTGGTTTCCTTCACAGCCAAGCACATTACCACAAGGAACTGTCAACATGAACCTGTGCACAGACGTGATCGATGCTGAACCTAAAACCGGCCAGAAGAACGCATTGTGCATCATCACGCCGGATCAGGAGTACTACATTCGAGGAGATAATAAAGAAATTATAAATGGGTACGAGGCTCTTAATATCCCATCAGCATTCTGGCTTTTGTTTTCCTCAGCCGTGGTCGGAACGCAAACATGTAGAAGTGCCTCTGAACAGTTGTCTCTTCCCAGGTGGAGTGAACAGCTCGTGGTTTATCCCAGGACCAACAAGCAGAACCAAAAGAAGAAGCGCAAGGTGGAGCCAGCGACTTCTCAGGTGATTTCCATGGACCTGTGGTTCTGCTAGTTCTGGTTGAGCGTGAAGGTCTATTATGTATGAATTAATTGCTTGTCTTTCCAGAAGTGCTAAGATGGATTCATGTGTCTTTTAGGAACCTGGTCCAGCCAAGGTAGCTGTAACTGGCTCGGGCATCCCAGAGGCAGAGAAGGTTCCAGACTCCAGCTCCATCATATGGCAAGAGGAGCTCCACAACAGAGAAGCTGAGGTGTCACAGGTGTGGAGCTCCACAGAAATGTCACCACAGGGCTCACTGTTTCCCTCTGCAGGTAAGGGGAAGCTTGAAATCTATGCATGAGTAGTTGATATAACTGGATAATTAGTTATATTCGGATGATGTGTTATGGACATGAAGGGTAATATTGGAAATGGGAATTAACGGTATGTTTATTATTGAAGAAGACGACATTTTTAAATCATTTAATTCCACAGATTACTCAATTTACTCTGCGTTTGAGGAATAAACTAAAAGTGAAAAGCTGCAGTGATGTAAAAAAAGTAAATAAAATGCTGTCTCTCTTAAGCCGAGGAAGCGTCAGTGAGTCGTGGTTCGGACCAGGGCTCGCTGAATGGAGACGAGGTGGACCGGAGCGGGTTCTCCTTTCTTCCATCCGTCTCTCAGCCACCCCAGGATCTCCTGTCCCCAACCGGCAGCTCTTCCAGTCGGCACAGCGGCGAACTGGGAGGCATCCCACGCTGCCTATCGCCTGCACCCAGTGACCCCTTCCCCTCAGGCAGCAGCCTGCTGTCTAACGGCTCGCACATCAGCGGCTCCATGAGCTCCCTGGACTCCGATGCAAGTGGCAGCACCGTCACAAGCACCGAGAGCCACCCAGCCGAGCCTTTGGGCCGCACACACCGAGGCCTTCATGACCCCCCTTACTCGCGCCGCCTTGAGGGAGAAGCTCGCAAGGCAGAGAAGCGCAGCCGGCTCCGCAGTCCAGAGAGGCAGAGCAGAGAGCCTCTCTTCAGCCCAGAGAGGAGGTGAGCCAAAGCCAGGCTACTTTCACTTTATCCTCTTCTGCTTCTTCTCCTTTTAAAGGCATGCCGCACTCAGCGTCTTGCTCCTTCTCCAGCCCCTACTGCGCACTGCAGTCAGACGAAGGAGATGCATAAGGGTACCAACGGAGCAGATAAAACCACACATACCTTATTAGGCTAAGCACACAAGGGCTACTTGCAACAACGGCTAGTTGAGCATGCTTTTGACCTGAAATAAGGGTCAGTACGGGCGAGCAGTTCCCCACCCTGAGTCCAGTTTCTTCATTGCTTATGTTGGAAGTAAACACATTTACCATAAACAGTTCTTCAGGCCATCTTTCTGGGATTCTCCTCTCCCACAGCTCGGAGGTCAAAAGCCTTGGAGAAGAGTGCTTCAAATAAAGATGCTGACATGCTTCTCTTTTCATTAGGACACAGACGGCATTCCTGTTCCCCCTCTCATGAAAGCTATTCACAGAGTCAAGAGAGTTAAATAACTCAGGACCTGTCCATTGGAGAGAGACAACTTCCATTTTGTTTAATATGGGTTTATGGGAACTGTGCCACTTTGTACCCAGCAGCCAATGAGACAGAGAGCAGTCATGTGACACAAATACTTCACTGACTAGCTCTCTTGTTTCCTTTTAAGGAGGACCGACGCTGCTCTGCATTCTCCAAATAAGGTCAAAATTCAAAATCAGCAATTTAATATTTCCAGACGTTACTTTATAAACCAAATTCCTGTCTTTAGGAGCAAGAAGAAAAGTGGACATTATAATGTAACGTGCCAAAGGTAGCACCAAACACCTTTGTTATGCCAAAAATAACACCTGAACATTTCCAGGCTTCTTACACACGTGAGAGAGGGTAAATAAGATCAGCGGTCAGGTTTAATTGTGGTATTCATCGTTGTTTAGTTAGTGTTCAGTGTAGCTTTAGTGGTGATGACAAAATGAAATTGAATAGCAGTTTGTGTTTAGAGCAACAGTAGCCAGCCAATTGTTTCCAACTGTTAGCATATTTTGGGCCCCCCTGGCATGTCATTTGATTGGAATGCGTTTGGTTCACTCTTTCGGTCCAGTTTTGATCAAATCTTTTATTTAGCTTCTCTAATTCACAGGAAAATTGCTCGTAATCTGTTTTGAAAGTGGCTAAATGACGTTTAATTCTGCTGCGTCTCGTCCTCAGTGGACGTTCAAACGTGATTGAGAAGCTGGAGGCACTGGAGCTGGAGAACGCTGAAAGGATGGAGGCGGAGGAGACGAGTCGCAGCGAGACGAGACAGGGCCGCAGTGAAATGAGACGTTTCCACAGACAGGTAGAGAACACCTGGTTTTGCTAGTGTCTCGACAAGGAACATTCGGCATTGTGTTTGCTTAAATACTACATCACCGAAAAACACACACACACAACCCAACACACAGGTACAGCCAGCTGATGAAAGTTTAGCCACAAAACCTTTGTTTCCCTTTGGACCGGTTCACTGCAAGGTTGCTGTTTACCCAGAACAATGAAAAAGATATTCTGATAAAGGATCTTGAACTGATGTCTTCCATGAGGTGGTGTTTTGTTTGTTTGTTTGTTTTTAGTTTGTTTTTTTTCCCAGACGGAAATTGGGGTCTTTTGTGAGTGCAAATGTAGATTTTTAACATTACTTAACATCCAGCATTGTAGCCTTCTTTTTCCTTCATATTCCAGTGATAAGGAAGGTTGTGTGTTTATTTAGGTCATGTACCTCGTTACTGAAGTGTTGTATTTTAGAACTAGAACACGAGACTGTGTGTTATCACGTCACAGTTGTGATTTCATTTCAGACACACGCTGAAGACGATTTCTCTCTTTCACAACAGGATTACTAAGTAAAGCCAGTTCACAGATGTTTTACTGGGGACATATTATACAAAACTCACTTTTTGCATGTTTTTGTATTTCTACTGCTCCTATAAACTAGAGATGGGACCGATCCGATATAGTATTGGTATCGGGGCTGATATTGACATTATTAACGTATCGGATATCGGGCGAATGCGGCCGATCCACTTACCGATCCATATTCCAGTTCGCAGCCTGCGCTTGACCATAAACCAGCAGTAAGGTTAACATGAAACGCATCACTGGTCCTGATTCCAGTTCCACAGTTTACCCTGAACCCCCAGCAGCTTCAGTCTGTGGCTGATTGAGCTGTTGGCTACAGAATGTCGATTGTGTGGAGATTTTTCCGTTTGGAAGCGCCGAACAGTAGAACAGCTACATGTAATGTTTGTAAAGCTAGCGTTCCGAGGGGTGGAACTACTCCAGCATCGCATAATACAACCAATTTAATCAAACACCTGCAGAGGTTTCATGTCCGTGAATACCAGGAGTTTGTGCTAGCAAACAAACATGAGGACACCTCAAGGCTTTCATTTGAAATCCTTCCACAGTTGTTGCTGATGCTGCAATTGTCCGAATACTTGACTTGTTTAAATTATGCAGCACAATCTTATTGTTTTTTTTTTTTAATGTACTAGAAAGGTTTTTACTTAAGATGTTTATTTAGTTTTAAATATTACACTTGAAAGAACACTGTTGCCTGTTTATATGTAAAGTGTGACACAAATATTACTTTGGAATTGACTTTAAATACACTTGTGTATATATTTTTGTTCCTTTTCTAAGTGCTGTATGGTCTATTTCAGCCTCATTATGTAACAACAAACATGGTACTGATAATAATAAGCTAAAGGAGCTCTTGTATCGGAATTGGTATCGGTATCGGCAGTTATATATCGGAATTGGATCGGAAATAAAAAAGTGTGGATCGGCCCATCACTACTATAAACACTCCAAACATGAAAAAACATGCATTCGTTTTCTGAGTCAGTTGAAAGATTTTGGTGTGAGGAATCATGCTTCTATGAGCCGCATGCTGGCTCCTTTAGTGTAACTTTGCAATACCAAAAACCTGGCACTACCCCTCACCGGTCAACCCCCACTAGAGAGAGTGTGCTTTTTGCAATTGTGAACGTGTTTGTGCAGGTGATTCTGGCTCTGACTCTGGGATGGATAGAGCCTCTGTGTTCTGTCATTTTCACGTGTAGTAAACACTGCTGTTGGGGCGTGGCCAGCAACAGCTTATTTGCATAAACGTGACAGAGCCCTTAAACGGCTCATTCTAAAAGGGGCTGAGACTGGCTAGAGCTGGTGATATCTCTTTATGTAAGAGTGGTTTTGTGCAAAGAACTTAATGAACATGTTTTGTATAGCCCACAGACTTATTCTCACTTGTTTATAAAGAGGTATAATATTTTTAAAATACAGTGGTAACCCTACTTACCAGTTTAATCCGTGCAGGAGCCGAGCTCGTTAGCTGGTTTGCTCGTTAGCTGGATGCATTTTCCCCATAAGAATACATGTAAAACTGATTAATCCGTGTCAGCCGGCCAATATACAGTATACTTTAATATGTAAATAATGTGTTTATATGGGTTTTTAAAACATAAACGAGACGACGACGGTGCTCGTGTAGGCTGGTGGCTAAGGAGGACAGGAGGACGGGCGTACGTGTATGGCATGGTTACACTTATCATATGAAAAGTAAAAGTAAAATGTATCTAACTTTCTTGTTCACTACCTTTTGCTGTCTTTGTGTCACTTTCACTAGCACTTTCACTTTCACTGGACAGCAGTCAAAGGTAATGACTGACCTCTTCTTCTACGCTAGCATCTAGGAGATGCTACGACCGCCGCGCCTCTAGCGGTTGGCATACTTGAACTAATTTACGCTACTCGTTACTTGGAATTTTACTCGTTACCTGGAACAAAAATATTCCAAGATCTCGACTCGTTACCTGGAATACTCGTTAGTAGGGATGCTCGTAAGTAGGGTTACCAGTGTACATGTTTCTCCAGCTTTAAAGTCAAGAACAGTTTTATTCTCTCTTCATAACATCTTCATGTTCTTTCCTTTACATAGGAGCAGAAGCAGGAACCAGCACCGGGCGTGGACTTCCATCATTCCACTCTGCCACCACTGAGAAGAGCTAAGTCACTGGACCGCAGGACAACAGAGTCAGTCATGACAGTAAGTTCTCTCCTCTCTCTGATGGAGTGAGGAAATCAGTCCTTTGAGAGGGGAATGCTGGTATCAGTGAACATTGTGTACTAAGGGTGTGAAGTGAATGGATTCAGAAGGAAAGCCGTCACAATGACTCTGTTGTTCTCCAAGGTTCGAAGGTCAGCGAGACCTCTGCTACAGAGGCATGTTTTCTAGGGGAAAGTGAACTGCTGTTTTGTAATATTTCTGTTGTTTAGGAACAAAACGACGTGTGTAAAGCGAATAAAAGAGTTTGAGACTTTCTGCTGCTGCTGTTACATCAGATACTTGCCTCACATTTAGGTGTTGACATGCATCATTATGCAATAAGCTGTTCTGTCAGAAGAAACGTAAGATTTTGTACTTTGTGTTGATATTTAAAACGTGATTAATTTTACTGTGAAAGCCTGCAGTGTTTAGATCTCCCATCACCAAATGATTTCTGGTAGAAATTTTGCTTGTATTTCTGCTGAGACTAATCCTGGTTGCCATCTTGTTTCTTTGTGGCATCTTTTTTGTTGTTGTGAGAACACAGACGTCCTAATCCTCCCGTGTGTGCTGCTGGGTGTAGCATACTCCCTTCTCCTGCCCAGGTCATCTCTACATCCTCCCTGCATTCAGCCATGCATTCCAATCCCTTCTGTTCGCCTTCGTGTCCTTTCTCATTCTGCTCTGTCTGAGTGTTAATCATGAGTGGATGTGGGTGTATATTTGTTTAATGGCCTTTAAGTGGTGATTCAAGCGATCTGGTGGTGTGTCTGTACGTGTCCGTGTGTCTCTGTCAGTCTATTATTCATTTGTTCTCTCTCAAGCTTTGAACACCCTGTATTTCTGAGCACAGTGCACAAATGCCTGTTGTGAGTTTTATGTCCACTGTGTGGATCACTGAAAGGTTTATTCACACTTAACAGACTCGGGTTAAGATTCTGAGACGTAGAAGCATGCAGTGTGTTCTGCCCTTTATGCCATCGTTTGTAGAAATCATTGGTCTCTGAAGAAGAATGTTCAAAACGCCACCAATGGACAAGAACAGGATCCAAGGAGCAGAGAACCCTCTTTAGTTTGGTGGTTGTTCTTTGTTGAAATGTCTGAACTTGTGGAGTTTGTTAATGTTTTTTTTCCTCCTCCCGATGCCTTTTCCAGTAAGTAACTTAACAAAACATGCAGACTGCAGGTATTTGCAGGTTCACCAGGTGTTTGTTCAACTCATTCTGCATTTCTGCATGTAGTATTGTGTGACCTCACTAAAAGGAAAAAACCCACACTGCCTGGATCACTCTTCATAGTGCTGTTAGTATGCATGATGACCTTTTCTTTTATTTCTGCTTACAGCCAGATTTGCTGAATTTCAAGAAAGGATGGATGGTGAAGCTTGATGAGCAAGGACAGGTAGGTGATTCGACAGCAGACATATTAATTAATTATGCTTACAGTTACAATAAGAGCAGGAAACTATCCAACTGATGAGTTTATACAAGAGTGTCCAGAATGGCATAAACTTGAGAGTGATGTGTTATGTCAGCATTTAAAAACAGTGGAACCTTGACTTACGAGTTTAATTTGTTGAGACGGAGCTCTTAGCTCAAATTTTCTATCAAATTACATGTCGCGATTAAAATTGAGTAAATTTTTTTGTTTTTAAATAAGAAAAAATTATAAATAACAGATAATGTATAAATAATAATAATACATAATAAAAGATAATGTAAAGAAATAAACCGGTTTATTTAGTGTATTTACATTAAAGGTTGGGTGTGTTTATTTCATGCTTTATCACTTTCACTTCACTTCTTCGTTACACACTTACAGGTACAATTTATTTCTAAATTTAACTTACACACTATGCTACACGCACACCTTGCTCATGTTTTTTAATGATTTTAGTGCTTTATATCCAAGGACATTGTAGATCATTTGTTTATAAATGATGATCTTGATGCCTGGCGATAAAAAAAAAACAATGAACCCATGGTTCTGTCCAGAAGTCTGTGTGTATTCTTTGACTCCTACTCAAAAGACCCAAGTTTCTACAGTCATCATCTTTTTCTTCTTCTCGGCACTGATAAAATAAACACAATTGCGACAGAGATCTTTGCACCTCAAGTTAACCATGTGAACCTAGTGGTGGGTGGCATAAGCTAGCTATCTCGTAACTGCATGGCTAAAAGTTTTCCAGATTTTTTTTTAACCGAAGGAGTCGATTTTCCAAACCATCCAGATCTGTTAAGAACCTTGGAAGAGCCAATAAAGTGGATAATGAGAGGTTCATACTACACGACTGAGTCGTTGGTCATTGTATCATCTGTCATGGTGCGTATTTAAGTGTAGTACAGCCTGTGCTCACGCTATGAGAGGGCAGTACAGCCCAGCAGTGTGGGATATTCTATTTTTCGACACATTCTTTGTGATGCAGTGATCACAGAAATTGCTGAAAATGCACGTGTTGAACATCCTCGACCAATCAAACGCTTTACGTTCTTACGGAAATAAGCGACAGTGTCCTGATACGGCATGCTGCTGATCGTGAACATCAACCATGTGACCTTATACAGCCACAGATTTTTAATAAATCTACAATTTGGCAAGAAATTTAGTGATTATTTAGTACTAAATGTTTTTTTAAGTTAAATAAAATGACGTAAATCAAGATTTTGTTTCTGTATGATTTTTAAAATTATTTTATATATATATTTAATTATTAATTAATTATATATTAATATAAATTATAAATAAAATTTTAAAAAACCACCCTTATACAAATTAGAAGCCCTAAAAGTGCATTACTTTTAGCATCAAAATTTATATCCCAGTAGCTTACAACCCACACCTTTATGGATTTTTTATTTACATTTCAAACTTTTACCCATGTACCTGAGATCTCAGCTCACATCATAAAGCAAAAAAACTACTGATCAATGGCTCATATTTTGGAAAAATTCATAAATTGATTGACTTGTAAGTCAAGGCTCCATTGTACTTTTTGCATAGAGAAGAGTTTGTTCCTTCTTTCCTTCTTTCTTTTGCTGCCTATACGGTATGTTCTGTCCTCTGAAATAGAATTAACAAATCATTCTTATGAGCTGATGAGGTTTGGGCGTTGGACAATGAAAGTGAAACACTGTCATGTTAGTGTGGGAGGTTTCATGGCTAAACTGGACCAGTCTGGTGGTTCATTAATGTCACATTGCACCAGTAAGAGCAGAGTGTGAAGGTTCAGTTAGCAGGTAAGAGCACAGTTATATAGTATATTACAATGCACACAACATTATGGTGACATACCAGAGTTCAAAAGAGGACAAATTGTTGGTGCACGTCTTGCTGGCGCATCTGTGACCAAGACAGCAAGTCTTTGTGTCTAAATATTATTGAGCCACTTTGGGGTGTTTTGGAGGAGCGAGTCAGGAAACGGTTTCCTCCACCAGCATCACGTAGTGACCTGACCACTATCCTGCAAGAAGAATGGCTTAAAATCCCTCTGACCACTGTGCAGGACTTGTATATGTCATTCCCAAGACTAATTGACCCTGTATTGGCTGCAAAAGGAGGCCCTACACCCACTAATAAATTATTGTGCTCTAAAACCAGCTGTTTCACTTTCACTGTCTAAATATATCAGGAGTTTAAAAAAATCTGCAGTGATTTTTGAAGTCTGTCTAGTGCTAGTGGGAGGTGGCAGGGACAACCCTTTAATTATAATATGTCATTTAATAAATGTATCCTCAGGTTTAAAGGCTTTTCTTGTATTCAGAACTTGTCGTTTTTCTCTGTGGTGAATTCTTCAAAGTCGCCTGCTCAAATGCTTGCTTGCGTCACTCTCAAAGCACTAAACAGAGCTTAAAGGGCACAGTTAGTCTTTGATAGCCATGCTTCAATGGGTGGAAGTTGAAAGGTTATGGTCTCTCTACTCTTTTTTATATTACTTTTAAAAGCTGGCTAAATGTCTTAAAACGCCTGTGTGGACCTGAGACAGAGCAGGAAGCACATCGAGTTTAAGCAGTAAATGAACGTTGATGTATTAAGTCTTTCTCTGGGTTTTTTATCTTTTATTAGTGGAAGAAGTATTGGTTTGTACTGACCGACCACAGTCTCCGATATTACAAGGATTCAATCGCTGAGGAGGTAATTTTTTTAATCCAGTTTACCTTTAATGTAAGTGAAGTACCAAAGCTGGACTGCTGTGCTGATTATTGACGGTTCTTAATGGATCTGTGTGTTAACAGGCATCTGATCTGGATGGAGAAATTGATCTCAGCACGTGCTATAATGTTACAGAGTACCAAGCCCAACGGAACTATGGCTTTCAGATCCATGTGAGTTTGTCTTCTACAGAGTTTGTCTTCTACAGTGAATTTAAACGATGTTTTAAGATGAAGCTTAAACTGTTAAATAAATTGGAGAAAAATGGTCAAAAATGTAAGTCAACATGTACTATCAAAACTGCCTCTTTATCATTCATGCCAGGTTGCCCATGACTGCTTTACCACCATTACTAGTGACTAGGGGTGTGTATCAGTCCAATAAATGATGATCCGATATGTATCTCGATTCATGTGGTATGATACGATTCAGAAACGATATATTTTAAATTGGACCGATTCGGTTCGATTCAGTAGGATTTAGATACGATTGGGTTCAGTGTAATTGGGGAGGAAATAATACGAGTTACTTGTTTAAAATAGATAATTTTACATTGATTCAACATAAGTTATTACTAAAAATGTGTTTTTGCTGTCAGACAGATGAATGAAATACTAGAGAACTAGTAAAGCTGTATTTGACATGTGAAGTCAGAAACAGTAAAATACTGAAGTCAGAAACAGTAAAATACTGTGGTGTTGGGATGTGGTACCGGGGCTCCAATGTTTTAATCAAGTCCCCAAAGCCCTCATTCTCCACCACACAAAAAAATATCCAGTCCAAAGTTAGTCTTAAACCCGCCCTTCAGAAGCTTAAACTGGCACAAAATATGTGTCTGTCACCAAATGGCAAAACAACTATGAGTGTACGACTTAGTATTTTGTTTATAAGGGATTTATTATCAGTCCATCAAACCTTTTTCTTTTTCCCTCTCTCTCTCTGTCTCTGTCTGTCTGTGTCTCTCTCTCTCTCTCTCTCTCTCTCTCTCTCTCTCTCTCTCTCTCTCTCTCTCTCTCTCTCTCTCTCTCTCT
>BRDA01001362.1:2271-19703 GCA_036984385.1 Crenuchus spilurus | reverse complement strand
CCAATTATATTGTACAGCCAATATTTGGAGTTTTGTGTGAAATTGTCACATTTGCCTTTTTTTTCTTTGTTTTTTGTGTTGTTCCAATACACACAAAGGAAATAAACATGTGTATAACAAAACATGTGTAATTGCAATAATTTTCTGGGAGAAATACTTCATTTTCTGGAAAAAATTCAGGGGTGCCAACACTTTCGGCCATGACTGTATGCCTGTAAAGCTGATGAATACTATTGTAAAAGTAGTTAGTACGGAATTTACTTGAGTTAAGGTCAGCAAACTAACTGGGTTCCCATATAGTGTGTGAGTAATGGTTATAGTCAGGAGTTACACCAATATTTTCTTTGAAGTGTCCTCCTCTGTGAGGCCTGGCAGATGATAGGCTGAGAAGAGTCATTCTTGGAAACTCTGAAGCCTTCCAAAGATGCAAGAGGATGGAGGAAAAGGAAGGAGGATAAAGACTTCATCCTCTGTTTTTCAACATTGCAGCTGTGGGTTGGGCCGAGGAAAGACAGTCAGCACTGAAACACGCCTGAAGGACAAGCGTGTGTGAAAGTCAGGTGGAAGTTTTTGCTGCTTGGGTCCAGTTCAGACCAGATGTGAGAAGTACTGAAAAACCGCAGCTCCCTCCTTCCCTCCTCCTTCACACAACCTGGTTGCTATTAGCCGGACTGTCTGCAGGGAGCTTGCTGCTCTGCAGGTGAAAGATGTTTTTCTGTCTTATGATCTCAGTGGTTCTTTCTCCATCTCCCCTCCGCAGATCACAGCTTTGCGATGTTTCCTCCCTCCATGATCGCCACAGGGAGTGTTGCTGCTGCGGCCTGTGGACTCCAGTTGAACCGGATAGAGAGCGGTGTCTGGGGGGACAGTCTGACCGAGCAGCTGGCCAAAATCACCCACATCGAAATGGTGAGTTTGTCAGGCCGTCCCTGCCTGCCTAATTTTTGTAATGGTGAATAGTTATGTGGGTAGATTTCACCCTGACCGTCTAGGGTGTCCAAATGTTTGCATGTCAACACTTCACAAGGTGATTCAGAACCCGGGAGCTGGATATAAGTACTATTCCAGCTCACTGAACAACCCACAGCCTCCATTTAAAACTAAAATATCCCAGAAACACAAAAATGTGACCGTGCATGGAGGAGACTAGTAAGAGAGGTCATTTTTGGATTTTTGGAGGTCGGCTTTATGAGTGAGTGGAACAAAGGAAACTCACCCTGGCTCTCTATTACAGTGTAAAAGGAAAGTTTTAGAGTTGATGTGCAGAGACATGCGAGACTTAAAAATGAACAACCATTTTTAGGAATCTTCCATTTTCAGCTTTTAAAAATGTGACACTGCCCCCTAGTGCACACATTAAAGTTATGCACCAGTAAAGAGGAAACCTCTGACTGTAGCAGCAGTATAGATTGACCTTTACCAGCAGTACTAGTGTACTGGTCAAGTGCACTACACACAGTAACAGAACCATGTAAAATAGAGTTTTAATGGGGAACGCACATAGCCAAGGATTAACTTTAATTTAGTTGATTCAGATCAATAATGTCATGTGATATCCAATTCTGACCAGAAAAACTTGGATGTATTGACCAAAATACTTTTGGCACTAGTAAACGTTTGTCACTGCAAAACTCTTCTTCATAGGGCCCTCAGTGGCTCAGCAGGCTAAGACGCTGACACTATGACCAGAGGATTGTGAGTTTGAATCCCGGTCATGCTGTTTGCCATCACCAGCCGGAGCCCAAGAGAGCAGAAATTGGCAGTGCTCTCTCTGGGCGGGTAGATGGCGCTCTCTCTCTATCACTCACACATTGTAATGTCCGCTGGCTCAGGCGTCTACTGATTGGTCCATTACTAACTGGAGACCCTGCACTTTCCTCCGAGCGCGTTGGTTCCGGTGACGGTGTATCAGCGGTAGTTAGAAAAGAGGTGGTGGCTGTATCGCATGCAGCGGAGGAGGCTTGTGCATGTCTTCACTCTCCTAGAGTCAGAGACAGTGCGAAGTGATGGGGAGAGCCACTAATTGGTTGGGTTAACTGGTGACAATCACATTGGGAAAGAGAGAGAATTTGCATAAATTTATTTAAAAAACAAAAAAGCTCTTCTTCGTGTTTGGATCACTGCAGAATAAAAACATTTCTGATGTTGGTGTGTTTAGAGAATCTTTCCACTAGTTACATACTGAAGCTATTTGCATTTTATGAAGAGAACCTCTATGGCTTGGTGGTGACTGTAGTTGGCAGCTGTAGTTTTTGTGTGTGTGTGTGTGTGTGTGTGTGTGTGTGTGTGTGTGTGTGTGTGAGAGTGAAGATGGAGGAATGGTGAGCTGCATTTTTGTGGCAGGCCTCTCTTTCATTCTTATGACTATGGCTTATAGCTCACCAGCCCTCCACCAGAACACATGCATGGTAGAATGTTAAACTGCAGTGACTTTCAGCTGGAAGAATGTTTACACACACACACACACATTCTCTCAGTCCTCATGTTGTGCTCCTTTAAGAGAAAATGGCACATTTTTCCAGCTTTAGCTTCGGAAAGAACCATCATGTTGCTGAAGGACTAGTGGTCACTATTAGCAACCAACATCATCCTGAGACATATCTGAGGTGCTTTATTGCCTTGGGAATGCATATATAATACAGCCATCAAAGCAAGCAGGCACAATAACTCTGCTAAGAGAGTCCGGAGTGGGGATGTGAGGGCTCAGATGGAGAGTAGGGGCGTGAGAATGGGAAACGAACAGATGGATAGAAGAAGAGGAAAGAGTGTGTTAACCCCACACTGGATTAATTCATCACACTTGTCAACAGAACTTGACATTTAAAAACATGATCAGTTTATTTATTGCTATTAATTGTGTAAAATGTGTGCGTGTGCATCCAGGTTGTGTGTGTGAATTTGTTGTTTATGGGGTTTTGTTGCAGGACTGTCTGAAGTCGTGTCAGGAGAGGATTGAGCAGCTACTGGCCAACAGTCTCAGAGAAAGTCAGCAGCACAAACACACGGAGGCTGGAGTCCCGAGGAAAGAAGTGGAATCTCAGAGCCAATCATGCACACCTACAGACGTGCGTGACGTCAACTTATGATGTCACTTCCTCTCTGGAACAGCCAGAATTCCTCAGTCTGTAAATGCCACCTGAAATGTGGTTTCATTGCTTATTTAATTCAATTAAAACCCTACAATATAAAGAGCCAGTGAAACTGAAACGATCTCAAGTAATGGCCAACAGTACTTCATAAGTATACGGCTGAAATACGTGTGATAATTTAAGAAAGAAGGATACATACAGTGGTGTGAAAGTGTTTTCCCTTCCTGATTTCTTATTCTTTTGCATGTTAGTCACACTTAAGTGTTTCAGATCACCAAACAAATTTAAATATTAGACAAAACGATAAGTAAACAAAATGCAGTTCATAAATTAAGTTTATTATTACTTTATTATTATTAAGGGGAAAAGAAATCCAAACATACAGGGCCCTGTGTGAAAAAGTGATTGACCTCTAACCTAATATCTGGTTGGGCCTCAGCAGCAACAACTGCAATCAAGTGTTTGTGATAACTGGCAACAAGTCTTTTGCAGCACTCTGGAGGAATCTTGGCCCACAGATCTTTGCAGAATTGTTGTAATTCAGTCACATTGGAGGGATTCCAAGCATGAACCACCTCTTTAAGGTCCTGCCACAGCATCTCAATAGGATTAAGATCAGGACTTACTAGGCCACTACAAAGTCTTAATTTTCTGTTGT
The DNA here is from genome assembly GCA_036984385.1 of Crenuchus spilurus. NCBI lineage: Eukaryota > Metazoa > Chordata > Actinopteri > Characiformes > Crenuchidae > Crenuchus > Crenuchus spilurus. Next base: position 15,956 of record BRDA01001362.1, on the reverse strand, counting down.
GCTGCAGAATCCAAGTGCTCTTCAGCTTGAGGTCACAAACAGATGGCCGGACATTCTCCTTCAGGATTTTTTGGTAGATAACAGAATTCATGGCACTATTTACAACAATAAGTCTTCCAGGTTTTGAAGCAGCAAAACAGCCCCAAACCATCACACTATCTCCACCACATTTTCCTGTTGGTATGATGTTCTCAGACATGTTTTCTCAAATGCTGTTACTTCTATGCCAGATGTAATGGGACATGCATCTTCCAAAAAGTTCAACTTTTGACTCGTCAGTCCACAGAGTATACTCCCAAATGTCTTAGGGGTCATCAGGTTTTTTTTGGTCATTTTTGCCCAGTCTCTCTTTCTTATGTGGAGTCATGAACACTCACCTTAGCTGAGGCGAGTGAGGCCTGCAGCTCTTTGGATGTTGTTGTGGGGTCTTTTGTGACCTTTTGGATGAGCCGGCGCTATGCTCTTGGGGTAATTTTGGTCGGCCGGCCAGCCACTCCTGGGCAGGTTCCATGGCCACTGTTAGATATTCCATGCAATCACTTTTGCACACAGGGCCCTTTAGGTTTGGATTTATTTTTTCCCCTTAATAATAAAGACCATTTATGAACTGTATTTTGTTTACTTTTAATCTTTGTCTAATATTTACATTTGTTTGGTGATATGAAACATTTAAGTGTGACAAACATGCAAAAGAATAATAAATCAAGATGGGGGCATTTTGTGAACCTTTTAGAATTTTCTAGATATTTGACTTAAAACTTATTATAATAAGATTTTCAACCAAGTCCTAAAGGTAGATAGAGAATAAAACCAAACAAATGAGACAAAAATATGAGAATTTTAGAGTTAATGAGGAAAATAATCCAATATTACACGTTTGTGAGTTAACAAAAAAAACAAAATCTAGCAAAATCTGATCACGTGTTTGGAAGTGCATCGTGGCACAAACAGAGGAGATTTATAAGAACCTCAGAAGTGTTGTTGATGTTCATCAGGCTGGAAAAAGTATCTAAAGAGTTTGAACTTCACCAATCCACAGACAGATTATGTACAAACTGAGAAAATTCAAAATTAAGAACACCCTCACAGGAGGAGGTGTGTCACTTGAGTCCAACATCAGGAAAACACTGAACAACTGTGGTGTGCATGACAGGGTTGCAAGGAGAAAGCTGCTGCTCTCCAAAAAATGTTGTTGCCCATGTCCAGTTTAGTATATTTCACATGAGCAAGCTAAAAGGCTATTGGAACAATGTTATAAGGTCAGGTGTCGCCTAAATAGATATTTTTGGTTTAAATGACACATTCTGTTTGGAGAAAGGAAAACTCCAATATAAAAACATCCCATAACAGCAAACAGTTTGTATTTCTCCAACCCGATGTGCAGGACTGACCAACATTTATTTAGACGTTGTACAGTTATTGCTGTGCTAGAGGTCACACCTCAAACATAAAGCAAAGGTTCACTTTAGCCACTCACAAACAATATTGGATAATTTTCTTCAATAAATAATTGACAAAGTCATATGTCTCATATTTAATTGGACAATCTGACTTATCTATATATATATATATATATCTATATATATCTATATCTCAACTGAATTTTTAAATATAACATTTATATATAATATTGTCCAACAATAGACGTTATTATAATTATTTTTATTATTATTAGAAGTAGTAGTTTTATATAATCTGTGTAATATCACACTTACTAGTGACTGATATTTATGTCACTATTTACAAAGCTTTCAGCAATGCTCACTTGAACATGCTGGCTGCATTTAAATGAACAGTAAACAGTGCACCGCTGTGTTCATACTGTAACTCTCAGAGACTGAGTGTGTATGTGCTTCTGTAATGCTGAACACAAATAGGATGTGAAGTTTGCTGTTTGTCACTAGATAAATACTCGTCTTTCTGTAGTTTGGTCGGATGCTTAACTTTCCTTTCTCAAGGCTGATATCAGTCAGCTTTTAATTGGTTAGATGGTTGTCTGAATGTGAGAGACCAGGCGTTTGGTGGAGTAGATGTACGTGGTGAGGGTCAGTGTGCAGAACTGAAAACTGGATCAGAACCGAGTTTCTTTAGGACTGCTGTAAGTGGAGTGTGCTTTGTAAAGTGAAGAAAGACTAGAGAAAGTACATTTCAGTGGAAGGAGAAGAGCGATGGGAGGTCTGTGGATGTGAGAAGATTTTTAATAGTCTGCAGAATAAATGATTGTCTTCAATAATTAGTGATCCGAACTGTAAATAACCTTTTGGAAGTGTGCACATTTAAAATGTGCTCCGTGAATTTGCAGATAACTGCTGATGAATGATTTGGGTTAGTATTACGAGTCACTTTTCAGGATTTGAGTGTAAGAGCCCTCTGAAATTTAGTGTGTGCTGGACTAATGAACCTTTAGCTTATTTGAGTAAAAGGAATTCCTCATAGCAAAAACCAAATGTGAATGCACTTTTCAAACTCACTTCCAATGTTACTACGACTATTGTGTGCAAGAGGAGGGTTTAGTGGCTATTTCTAATTAGTTTGTATTATTATTTAAGTTATTCTTGATTCTGGGGCTGGTTTCCCGTCAGGTTAGGTATACTTGCAGGTTTTCTAAGAAAGCAGAACCCAAAAGAAGCTGAAAGAGATTTTGAGTCGGCTACTGGACATCGGCTACTCGGCAGTGGCCGCTAGAAAGTGCTGAAATCTTTTGGCAGTGATTCGCGCCATGCAAGTGTAGATAGAACATTGTCCAATTTAGCTATTAGTATTTGTTTTAAGTGTTTTTTGTTGTCATATCAGCATATTACTGTCAACATTTTTGACATTATATACTTGAACTTTCCTCCTATTGTCTTGTCGCAGTCTTTGTTTTCTCTTTTAAGCCAAAATTATTTTGAAAAGACTTCATGTCCAACAGCCTCGTCATTATCAGCTGTCTTTGAGAAGTCAGTATGACTGTAAAACTCATATACATCATCCGGGCTGTCGTGCTTCTGTTATATGTGAGCAAAATGTGGGCCTGTCCTAGCTTCAGTGCAGTTTTTTATTTAAATAATGATGCTGATTTAACTATCCTCCCATTTGAAAATAGAATATATTGCAGTATATGGCTGACATATTCCCAAATATAAATCTAGTTCATATTCAGTATATTTCAGTATATTTTATTATGCATTAGCTGCTGTTCTGTGTTTGTTGGCCACATTTTCTTTGCCTCGTTCTGTTGTCATTGTATTTCTCTTTAGACTGTGTCTGAACGTTTATTCTTATGCTGCTAAAAGGAAAAAAAAAAGTCTTTGTCCAGTCTTACACAGATTGCATTGTCTACCTACATTCCACTTTATGTGCTGCTACATCCAAATTATTTTTGTATCTTAGTTTTGTTAATTAGCCTGTTGGAGTTGAAAGAGAAGCAGGTTGGCTGGCACATGCGTAGTGGATAGTGTTTCCTGTTTAGTCTTTGTTTCCAGCTGTTATGTTATTGCTATTGCATTGGATGCTTGCTGCTTCAATACCTCACCTCATAAGTTGTCAGGGAGCTCAGGCTGGCAGTTTGGAAAACCAGAAAGGAGCAGAGGGATGTCTCAGTAGTGTTGTTTTGCTCTTCATTGATCGGCACTTTTGCTCCCGCATTGGTTTGCCCTCCCTCTGTTGAGAGGACTTTTACACACAAGCAACACTGATCACACACACCCAGCCATGAGGACTGTCCACATTCCAGTCCGAACCTGGTGCTAAATGTGAGACTGGTGATATTTTACGAGTATATATTTCATGTTTGTCGTTTGTTTTCTTGTCTGAATTGCAAAAGATTTGCAAAGATGAACTACATCCATGTGTTCCTATTTACAACAAAGACCAAAGATTTGGAAATCTAGAGAAATGTGTGAAACCCATTTTAACCCCTTTATAAACTTGAGTTTGTACCTCAGTCGTGCCTATTCCACATTCTCTCTGTTCAATAAACGTACAAACATTGTTGTGTGTCTGTGTGTGATGAGGGAATCTGGTGCTGGCATGGCAAATGTTTTCTTAAATGCTGTAATAATAGTATTTGTATTAGTAGACCACATTTCAGTTTGAAGACCTGTGCTGTTTAAAAAGGCAGCTGATCTAAGGTCTGCTTCTTCCAGTACTACATCCATTTCTGCACATTAGTGAGCATAGCCTGAGGAATTGCTTTAATGACATTTGTATTGTTTGTTGTTGTTTTTTATCACAAATTAAAGTCCTTGCAACATTCTTAATCATACTTAACACTTCCATTTGAGTTTAAAAAAGTACAAGAACTACCATTTAACTAATGCAAAAAGACTTACAAAGCCTTTTCTAGTAAAGCTTTAGAAAGACTTAAAACTAACTTATACATGGTCAGGCACACAACTATGATGCTAATAAGATACTTTTCTAATGTGAGCTCATACAGAGCAAAATATTCACTGTTCTGTGGGTGAGAGCATCAGTGTTAGGCTGTTAGTGATGGCCAGCTGATTGAGGGGAAAAAACACAGCTGAAGAAATGGGTGGATCAGCTATTTGGGATAATTTACACTCTTGATTTACATCCAGCATCTCCACTCTTTCCCCACCAAACAATGGTACAAAAATCACTCCATACCTTGGCCTCATTCTTGGCATTCCAATATGGTTTAACTGTCAAACAACTCAATGACAGATTTTATGTCATCACAGGAATTTGGGTGAAGTGATAGCTAACGTTAAGCTAGCTGATGGATCACCCGACATTGACTAGCCAGCTAACTGCACTAACTTATCACAAGGATAACTGTTCTTTGGGGAAATTTTGACTTACTTTCTGCTTCTTTGTAAAGAATCTCCTAATGTCCATTGTGTCTGGGGCAGAATCAGAAATTGCAATCAATTAATTGTCTTCCAAGAATACCAATTTATACTAGCCTACTGTTAATTAAAGTGAAGTAGCTTCCTCCTCGTTTCATTGTTTAGTTGAGCAGTAATTTAACATGGCCTGTGGCTCTTCTTGAGGGTGGGTAAAGAATCCAATGTCAAAAGGACTGACTCTTCCAGTTTTGAGTAGCCTGTACTGACCATTCACTTCATCGTTTATGCTGCAGGCGGTGTTGTAGGTAACCAAGAAAACCCGGAGTGGACTTTTAGTGGCCTGAGTATTCTCCGATCAAGCAAGTGGAATGGATTCTTTCGCAAAGCAATAGAAACAGTGCTGGGTGAATTAATATTTTATGGTAAAAATGGGGCGGTCCAAACAAATATTTTTTAAATGTGAGGGGGACATGTCCCCTTAATAAATAATTACTGCAACGCCTATGGTAGACACACTAAGACCACCACCAAAAACTCACCTGATGACTACAGTGGCTGATGCATAGCGCTCTTCTTCACATCTCTGCTTAGCCATCATTTCTGCTTAGCATAAATCGACTTTTATGAGTGAACAGCAAAGAGGCCCACTGGTCCCTCGTCCAGCGTAAATGGTCCCTGGCACATGCAAGACGATTGCGCCTGGTGGTGAGGTCAGGTACCCTTGCAGGTTGTCTAGCACACAGACCATGTTGATGTAAACAGTTTTGAATGGTCTGACGTGACACTTGGGTGCCTCTGACCTTTCTTAAATGTGCCTAAAGTGGTTGTTCGCCCAGGGCACAAAACAGGCTAGGACCACCCCTGGATGTGGCCAAAGGACGTCCACTTCTTTGCCTTTCTGCGACTCTTCCAGTCTCTCTGTTACAACCTGCTGATGACACTCTGTGACACTCTAAGCTCAGTGCTCACTTCTGTCTGAGAACATCCTGTCTGAAGCCTCACAGTGGTGAGGTTCTGATGATCAGGTGTTAGGTGTGTCTCCGTGTGATGAGGAGGAGTTAAAATACTAATTCTGACTGAAGCAGGACGTTTATTGGTGAATTCATGGATCAAACAGCTGATGTGAGTTTTACTGTTAAGCTGCTTGTTAGAGAAGCAAGTTGTGTAAAAAGTCCTGAAACACTGAACAGCTGGACATGCGCAGTCAAAAGTTTAGAGACAGTCACATTAAGTTCACCTGTAAAGGATAGAGAGCATTTTTAGGTTGAAAGCTAAACTGTGTGAGTAGAGTGTGTGTGATGCTGGTTAAAACTGAATGATACATTTTCCTGCTCTGCTGTTGAATGTAAATAAAACTACTGGAAATATATTTTGGGGGCCTTATAGAATACAGGTGCAGGGTAGATATACCTGGCATCACAATCAGGTATTGAGGTGTTTGGGAACAGCACTGGAGGACAAGATAACCTCAGTCAATGAAAGCCCCCCAGTTGCACAGCCTACTTTCTTACTTTTTGCATCTTTTTTTCAGGGAGTTGAAAAGCAAACAAAGCCCTCTCATCCCTTTTTGTTGACAAGAGCTCGTTATTGGTAAATCTGTGTTGACTTGCATCAAAAATGTATCTTCCCACCAAATATCGCATAGACCAACTTTTGCCTGGACGTGGTCCTATGCTCCAACTCCTGCCATTATGTCCTCATCGTTTAGCTTACAGCTCCCTGGAAAGACTCTATTGATGAGGCATTTGAAAGAAAAAGGCTATGATATGCTGAGCTAGCAGCTGAGGTAGAGGGACAGGGATGGAAGGTGAGGCTGTGTCAAGTGGAGGTGGGCTGTAGGGGACTTATAGCACCGTCCACCACAGGGCTTCTCAAGGAAGTGGGCATTAGAGGGCAGGCCCCGCGGAAGGTCATTAAAAAACTCGCCACCACTACAAAAAGATGCAGCAACTGGCTGTGGCTGAAGCAGAGGGATGCTGTATGGGTTGCCAAATGATCTCACCATGCGACACACACCCTGGTCTGATCAGCCGGTGGTGGGCCTGTCTCGCCTGAGGGTGTATTGTGATAAATGGCCGAAACACCCAGTGAACTTGAGGTACACAACTGAAGATGTGTTGCAGTGGTTATCATGGTCAGCCACTCCCCTCAAGAGGCTGTTGATGTGTTGGCTAAACTAGTGCCATCAATTAGGGATTGTAACACTCAGTCCTAAAAATGAACCTTTCAGAAAAGCTCTGTATAGAACCATCTACAACACTTTCTTCATCAATCTAAGGAACCTTTTATCCACACGAAAGGGTCTTTGAATATTCATGGTACTATATTCATGGGTTGCAGTTATGTGGTTTCGTTGTGGTCGCCGCCATGTTGAGTTCCTTGTGCAACTAGAACAGTGGAGCAAACATCGCACTTAAACTCGGCGGCAGAAACGATACTCAGCAAAAAATCTTCAACTGGACAAGACACATTTATTATCACCTGAGCTTTTTCGACCACTGGCCTCGTCGGATTCACTGCTAAACCTGTTGCTTCATGATATTTACATATACTTAATTCATAACTCATCACCTTATTCAGGACAAAGATTGACAGCCTACAAAAGCACAGATGCATACAAATACTTCACAGCAGGCTGGGTTCATTTGTGACGTCAGCTGCAGCCCATGAATAGAAGAACTCTTGAAGAACCATCTTTTTAAAGAGTGTCATAGCACATGTGCTGGTTGTCCATTAAGATGGAGGAGATGCATTCTGATGTAAACTTTAGGACGCCCCCTCTGCTATCAGGCAAAATAAGAAAGCTCTGATTGTCAGATCCAGCAAAAATATCCAGCAGAAGATGACCTTTGACATTTTCACCCACGACTGCACTTTCACGTGAGCCCAGTGTGGCGTGAAAACTGCACACCTGGCAACTCTGGCTGCTGTCTCCAGAGGCGTAGCCCCACACTCCTCAAGGGCCCGCCCCCAACTTAGGACCCTGGTAAGTAACTCAAGTCTCAAGTACTTGACTTAAATGATGCAAATGTATATATGTAAGTTGCTTTCTCAGCTGCTCTTGTGAAATGTGATGGTTTAATGTAGTCTGGTGCTCATCCAAATCGCCCCCCCTCACTATTTGGGGACAGTGAACACACAAACCGAGGCGGAGTGAGTAGAGAGCGAGCTTAGATTGGGAGCAGGCCTTAGGGTACCATTTGGGACGCGTGCGGGAGGTCCTGTTTCTCTTATTCCTGGGTTATTTTGATGTAGTTTGGATATTTCACCACAAGACGGCAGGGCAGTACAAACCTGTTAGGTGACGTCACTGAGCTGCGGCAAGACTCCACGTGAAGCAGGAAGCGCCGGAGACCCGTGTGTGTTCAGCCGGCGGAGGTTTATTATGCTCTCGTTTGGGTTAACATTTGTTCGACAGTAAGTGTTTTTTGCTCCATACACGTTAAGGCGACTCTGTCTCATTAACAGACGTTACTGTCACTGCGGAGAGGACACACGCGTACACGTGCATCTCTCTAATTTTGCCTGTCCAACCCGTTATCAGAGGCTTACAAAAGAAATACAGTGAAACCCCAGTGAATTAAGTCGAGATTACAGAGAACAGCACCAATATATATATATATATATAATAAATCTAAACGTCTTAACACAAACGTTATCTGCTAAGTGTGTTGAGGGTCTTAATTAATTGGAGAACAGATCATTCACCCTCTTCATAAATCCCACAATGCACCGCGCAATCGGCAACATCCGGTTCATCAATATTAAGCTACACTATCACGCTGCTTGCCACACTGGCCTACGTTGAGTTGATCGCTTGCAACAGCGTGTTTACACTAAAAACCCACTGCATAAATTGAAAATACAAGTTGACACAACAAGATATGATGTTTAATACCCAAAGACATATTATCTGAACATAGTTACAAAAGCTAGTAGATGTCACGTATTTACTTACCAAATAAAGTTGTAAACAGTGTATGTAGTGTAGCTGGCATAGACATAAACAAGAGAAAATGGTGAACCGGATGTTGCCGGTTTCGCGGTGCATTCTGGGATTTGTGAAGAAGGTGAATAGTTTTAGTTTTTGTCTTCACAGCTTTGTGTGTAATGATGTGCTCTCTTTTACCTCACAGTGGTGAAACACAATATAACAAGGACAAACTGCTCCAAGGTATGTGTGATATGGACAGTATGACCCTACAGACTTGAGAAATGTATTGTATGTACAGAATGTGTGTGTATGTGTGTACAGGTCAGGGTGTTGACACAACTCTGTCAGTGGTGGGAGTGCAACAGGCTGAAGCAGCAGGACAATATCTCTCAGACATCTGCTTCACTAATGTCTTTGTCAGTGACCTGCAGAGGGCCACACAGGTGCACGTTTGCATGTCTGATCACTCAGAAAGGATGTTTATAGTCTCAGTAACTCATCATCACTTTGAGGCAGTATTTTCACGTGCGCTACTCTCTATGCATGTTCATTTATGTATGAAAAACAATGCAGGTGAGCTGTTTTCCTGGTGTAGACCTGCATGTCTGAAGTTCTTGGATGCCTCCTCTTTCCTTCAGACTGCTGAGATCATTTTGAGGAACAGTGTCCAATCCTCTAGTGTCGAGATGGTGTTGGATCCTTTACTTAGAGAAAGGGTGAGTTTCCTTCACCCCTGTCACACCTCTGCTTGTTGGCTAGAGCCACTGCACTGCATGTAAATCACTGTGGACTTTCCAACAGAAATTTAAGCCCAGTATGAGACTAGTTTGTCAGGGGGACGTCTGTATTAGAACATTTTACACATCTCCTCTGTGATTTAAACTTATGCATCTGGATGGCATTAACATGACTACAGAATGAGCACGTTTCTGAGGGATGCTTTCTATTATTTTTTCACGTCTACACTTTTTATTTATTTACATTTACAGTATTTGGCAGACGCTCTTATGCAGAGTGATGTACAACAGTGTTTTGTCTCCATTAAGAGAATGATCTCAGCTAGTACAGACAGGTTAGAGTCCAAACTACTCTTCAGTTCAGACACTGTTAGAACTAAACCATCACTAATACCTAGAAAGAAGGAAAGATACTCAATTATACACAATATAAGAGCTTTGCAATGCACAACAATAAGTGTTTAAACTATTTTTTCTTATTATTAATCTAAACATTTGTATTTATTTTACTACATTATCAGTTTGAATATAAACAGTTATTTGCATGTTCTTTTATCAGTCTACACTGTCAGATCTTTAAGGACCTCGCAGTGATACAGTGACTTGTACCTGTATCTGAGATTATAATCCTCTCTGATCCTTGAACATTCTTCTCAACCATTTGGTAGAGCACATTTGAGTCAGTGTATCTTATTAAAGATGTTGAATTAAACACAATGTGATGGTGCCATCTCTACCAATTGGTAGAGGTATACTAGGCTAATAAATCATTCACTAGAGGTCACTAGAAATGCCACATTTCCTTGTCTGAACGTAAACCAGCAGCTTGAGCATGTTATGGCACAGTTTTTGTATTTGTAGTTGATGGCACTGTATGATAAAATGTGGATGGTGGATTTAATAAAAACAGAACACCCCCCCACCCCCCCACCCCCAGAAAAGAAAGAGTTACCCCAGAACCCCATGTAAATGTCATCCAATCCAAATAGGGCTTTTAAGCAATTGGTCATAATTACAGTATTATTGTCTTGCTGTCTTACACGCGGTACATTTTTGACTAATTTTACCAAACACTCTACCATTACTTCCTCACAAACTATCAGCTTCACCCAAAATCTGCTCTTGAAGCAGGATCCAATTCCCAGTGAGTCAGTGCTGTGCTAGTTCTCAGTGTGTGATGTGTTTGACAGGGGTTCGGAGTGGCTGAGGGCCGACCCAAAGAAGACTTGAAGAACATGGCCAATGCAGCAGGACAGGCCTGCAGAGATTTCACACCACCCGGAGGAGAAACACTTGAGCAGGCAAATGTTTCTCTCAGATTAGAGGTTCAGTTCACAGGTTTTATAATCTATCTGCTTTAATAATCTATAATCTATTTGCTTTTGAGCAAATCATTGGCTAAAATGAGGCAAATGATTTTTACAAGAGAGAGCCCTATGGCATCAAAACAGGCTCAGCTTAAGCGTAAACGTAAAACAGGTATTGTAAACGTAACTTTTAAGTATCGTAAATGTAAATGAAACTGTAAAATCGTAAATTAAAAACAATCATAAAGGAAAAATACTGGTTGTAAATGTAATACTTACACTTTAACTTCTCATTTTTATTTTTCACTTCAAGTTATGTTTACCATTCACAAATTACAGTAACGATAAATTTACTTTTGACCCTTTTTTGATGGGGGTGGCTCAATGCTCATTGGCTAGAGGGACAGGATATTATGACATCACTTCAGCACTTTATAGTTTTATTAAATTTATGTTTAATTTATTAAAAAGAAATGTGCGTTTTTTGCAATTTGCAGGATTACTTACTGAAGGGTGGACTCTCATAGACGGTGGGGAGCAGATCTGCGTTAAGCAGCAGCAGGGTTGCCAGGTCTTTACTACCTTTTAACTCCTCATGGTTTTAACACCACAGTTATATGTTCGAAGTATCTGTGTTACTATAAGTGTTTTTTTATGGCTGTGACTGTGGTGTACACAAGGAGTTAAAAGACAGTGAATGACTGAGTGTGAGGAGCATTGGGGTAGACTTACTAGTATTAGATAACTTATTGAAATGGGATCTGAACATATACATTTAGAGTAGAAAAAAGGGGATATTTTAAATGCAAAGAAAAGCAAAACAGAGGTATCTTCTTACATTATATTTACTACTACTAAGTTGTGAAGTGAAAAATAAAAATGAGAAATGAAAGTGTGTTACATTTACAACCAGTATTTTTTGTTTGATTGTTTTTAATTCACGATTTTACAGTTAATTTACAGATTTACATTTACGCTTAAGCTGAGCCTGTTATGATGCCATAGAGCTCGCCATTTACAGTTCTTACCTCTAGTCACGTTTCTAGATTTATGCAGGGAATAATGAGAGAACATTCTAGATACATTCCAACATACAAACACAGGTATTACACATCAGATACATTTGTGTTTGTTTATGTTTGTCCAGTCTGTGTTCTCTGACATTGGGTACGTTGAACTTGAACTTTTGCACACTTTGAAGGTTGTGGCCTCTGGTACAGAATTGTATTTTTTGCAGTAGGAGAGAAATATTAAACTCAGAGGTTGTGCAGTAGGAGTTTGATAAACGTATTAGTGGAATAAGAGGGTGACAGTGTTTTATATGCCTGTATGTGTCCAGGTGAGGACTCGATTCCGAAAGTTCCTCAAGTCCCTGTTCCAGCGGATGCTGGATGAGCACTGTCGTGCTGATTGTCTTTTGTGTCCCGGGCCTAGCCCAGTGCTTCCAGAACCATTTCAGCTCACAGTTGCAGGACTGGCCAGTGATGGAGTGACTGACCTGCCTGTTCATGCTTTAGTTGTGAGCCATGGTGCTTACATTCGAGTCGCGGTGCGCCACCTGGTGGAAGAGCTGAACTGTATCCTACCTGCAGGACTGAAAATGAACCAAGTGTACTCAGCTTGTCCTAACACTGGCATCTGCAGATTCATCATCGCTCTAGACAGAGATGAAAGTGGTCCACGACTCTCTGCCATCCATTGTGTCTTCATCAACAGGAAGGATCATCTGGTCAGACTCAAAGACTCAGATTAGAGGCATGGAGTGACATTCAGCTGCACGAGCGTTTAGTGTGCTTAGTTCAGACTGTGAAGTGCACGGCTTCTCCCTGCTGATAACCGTTTATTTCACCTTATTTATGGATTTAGAAGGAAAATGTTTTTAGTGCATGTGATCTGTGTTATGTTGTGTTGTTTACCAACCTCTCTGTTTGAGCTATATGACTGAAAAAAGAAAGCATGCTTTTTTGCACATTTAATTACCTCCACTGTGTGACTGTAAACGATTACAAGCTATGACCACAATTTGTTTGTATTTCACATGTGAAATATTACTGTGCTAAGGTGTCATTCCATATGGAATAAAGAGTGATGAAGATTTAATTTCAGACGTCTGAAGCTGATGCTTTCTTTGTGCTTTTCACGTTCCAGCATTGCTTTGTGTTTACAGCTTGTAGCTTTCACAGTTGGTCTAGTGTGAATTAAATAATTTTTAATACAAAATACAACGTCAACACATGTAAAGGCCTGAGAAACATTAATTGGGAACAAAACAGTTGATTCTTGTGACGAGGGCCAAATATGATGATGAAATGAAGATCTCTGAAACTGTAAGAGCAGGTGCTCCAGGTCTGCAGGACATACTGACAGTGGCCTCCAAATTCCTCAGATTTCAGTCTCTTTCAGCATCTGTTGGATGTGCTGGAAAAAATTGACCAGTGGCAGGATCACCGTGCCACTTAAATGAGCTGTGTGCTAATGTCTTAGTGCTACTTGGTCTTGTACAGTCAATTCTTCAGAGCTCTTTTAGTGGCACAGGGGAGAACCAACAGCATATTACACATATTGCTTTATACAGACACATTCCAAAAGAATTAGAATATAATGGAAAAGTTGATTAATTTCCATAATTCCATTCAAAAAGATAAACTTTCATAGATTATAAATTCAGGGCCCACAGTTTAAACGATTTCAAGTATTTGTTTGTTTTCACATAATCTGGGCTTCCAGCTCATAAAACCCACAAAAACAAAAAAAAAAATTAGAATACTGTGGTGGGTGGAGAAGTCTTGCCTCAAGTGGAGGAGTTCAAGTATCTCAGGATCTTGTTCACGAGTGAGGGAAGAATGGAGCGTGAGATTGACAGACAGATTGGTGCAGCCTATAAGATTAAAAAAAAAAACAAAAACACCCAAAA
>BRDA01001360.1:63383-74994 GCA_036984385.1 Crenuchus spilurus | reverse complement strand
TTTTGGAATCCGGTTTGTACTTGTTTAAAAAGTATCTGAAAACATGACAAAGGTTTTGCTCACTCAGGCTGAGGTGTGAGGCTGATGGACTGCTTAGGCAGAGATTCAATCATTGCAGTCATAACATGGTTGGGGAGTGAGGGGGTGGAGCTTCTTTTACCCCTCAGTTCCTTCAAGCCCAAAACCAGTGTCCTTGACCTGTTCTGTTACCTCAAACATAGCACATTAGTTCTCATTGTAGCATTAAAGATGCAGTCTAGCAATCAAATGACAGCCAGACTGAACAAAGTCTGTCATCTGAGACTCTTCAGATGAAATAGCTCAGATGCAGGTAATGACATGCTACTACTACTCCTCCCTTTGGGACCCTATCTGAGAAGTGGTCAAAAAACTGACTTAAAGAGCCCCATCCCACTCTTTCTCATAGGTCAACAAAAACAACCCTGAGCAGCAATTAAAGAGTCAAAAACACTGAAAATCATGGATGAAATTATTATTTCATATTATTAAAAAATGTTTTGCCTAAAAGTATTTATATTTATAATGCTGAATATTCATAAACCTTGTAGAATTTTGATGGGGACTCAAAATAGCAGAGAGAGAGAGAGAGAGAGAGAGAGAGAGAGAGAGAGAGAGAGAGAGAGAGAGTCAATTCCCCTACTTTAACACAAACTCCATCAAAGCATTTATACTGTTGTGCAGATCTTGTTCGACTGCTATATGTAAATCAAACAGAAAATCATTGGATATTGTGTGTCAATATGACAACATAAATGAGTCTAGTTAACATCTTATAGCTCAGCTCCATTTGCTTTATTATATCTGGTCTCATGGCCATAACACCGAAACCACCTTCAGTAGAGCCTGAACAGTATAAACAGCTCTGTGGCATTGTGACCTTGAGACACAGTTACATGTAAATAGAGGACATATTAAAGAGAACATTATTATGTCAGGTAAGTTATAAAAACATAATAACTTTGTAAAACAGTTATTAATAAGAGTGTAAGGAGGCAGCTGTCTCAAATCACCTCCATCAATAGAAGGAGAATATAATACAGACACTTTTAAAACAATAAGTAATGGTTATGTGTGTGTCAATGTGTTGACTTAACCTTTTCCAAACATTCACTATGAATTGTTGCTCAGTAACTGATTTGATTAAACAATACAAAATCAAGGGTGCTGGTGATTAATTTTATAAATCCAGAGGAGCAAACCTTTCGCATTCAGTGACACTTCTTTCACATCTCAACATATCAACATTTTTAAGAAGAAATTCTTGTTACCTAGCCCTGTCTTTATCTACTTATGTTTTAATGCTCAGGGTAAGTTATACTCTGTCCTAAACCACACTGACTATAAGACCTTAATCAAGCTGTGGATGCATTTGGAGAAAAGTCTGTTGATGTATTTGATAAATGGGGCTATATTATGTGACTATTGACTACTTGTTTTTTAGTTCTAAAGTAAAGAAATACAATTTGGATCAGTTACATCTGAGTTAAGTGAAAAGTTGTGGGAATATGAATTTTAAATTAGCCATTCCTTTAAAAAAAATGAGACAAGTAAATAAATTGAAGGCAGGATACAGTTAGGGCAGAGCCACAAAGTTACAAACAGGGTTGATGAGACACAGAAATCACAAGGGGAACCCTGGAGAACAGACTAAAGAACCACCTGTATGATATTGACCAAAGAAATTGCTTTTAGAAATAACATTGGTCAAACATGGTTATTGTCATGATTTAAACTTGTTCTAAAACATGTAACACATGTACTAACATGAGTTATTACAGCACACATTAACACAGGTTAGACAAAGGGCTCATTTGTATTTTATAACCGTCTGCTACATCAGCACAGTGGAGGTTGATGTGTTAACAATTAACAAATGGTGTGATGTCCAGGCATCATTAACAGACCTGGTAAAGTAACAGTATCCTCAGTGTCCTATCTTTCAATGTAACTTTTATCTCTTATTATAATTACAGCAGCATTCAGACCCTCACTGCTAGACTGCCCAACAGTTACATCACACAGGCTGTCAGACTCCTTAATGCACAGTCTTACTCTCAGGGACTAAATATCACTACACATTTGCACGGCACTTGCCTACATAATCGTTGCAGTATTGCACACTGTACTATAAAACAGTTGCAAAAATTAATATAAAAGTGCTGCTAAAAACTTTGTAATCTGCTGCTAAAAACACACACTGTAGGCTGGAATCTAGCTGCCCACTAGATATCACTCAGTATCATGTACTGTCCAACATCGCATTTGTCCTTCATCCTGTAATGTGTCTAAAGTCTAGTTAGACAAGCAGCGATTTGTATCCTTTGTATTTATTAGGGTTTGTAGTTATTGTATGTTTATTGTATTTTTTTTTTTCATTGCACTTGTGATGTGTTGCACCTGGTCCTGGAGGAATGTTGTTTCTTTTCAATATGTACTGTACTGTACATAACTGAAATGACAATATTATTCTCCAGCTGCCTCTTCTCCATTCCTTCTTCATAATCCACATCTACACCCTCTTACATGATTCCTACCTGTGTATGACTGCATGGCACATTTTGAACAGGCCTGTAACAGCTATATTAGTCATTCTTATTTTTCATTTACCCACACAAATAATTATGTGAGTAGTATAAAGAGTGTACTGGAGTTTGGAACAGTCTATTCTGTCCTGTCAAGGCACAAACAAAACCATGACTTATTAATAGTAAACTCTGCTAAGTGGGTCATCTGTTAGTTTTATAAATGGGCACAGACAGAGAACACTACACATGGGTTTAAATCAGGCTCTGAGGTCAAGACAGAAGGACCACAGTTACCAGCTGTAAGACTTAGGCAGCAACTTCTAAAACAGCCGTGGTGGACAAATCCTGAATAAACATGTCTGGTAGATGTTGCATACTTCCTCAATTTGGAGAATAGTGAGTATATTTTTAATTTGTTGTATTAATTCCTGAACTTCAAGCAATTCTCTAAGCACAGAAGTTGCTCATCATCCAGATATTTCTGCTCTAACTTTAGCCAGATTAACACAACAGTATGTACAGAAAAAAAAAGTGATGGAATTGACTTGCAACACCTGTCTGCACATAAACCTAATCAACAAACACTTTATAAAAGTAGAATTTGATTACATGAATTTTACAAAAGGACATGAACCACTTTAATATGAAGAATAGAGGAATAAGAGAAAAATATGTAAAACTATTTCAGGATATACAGAAATCACTTTTGTTGCTGCAACTCATCTCCTCACCTCACATGTATATCCAGAGAGAAAAGAGAGCCTTCATCTACAAGGATGTTCAAATTTGCATACTAATTTGGATGACAAATGCAAATTCTATGAACAATATTGAGAAAATGATGCAGAACGTTTTGATATAATGTACAACTTTCCACATGCTAAATGCTAGATGCTGAAAAATACAAATAAAAATACATAATTACAGTTTAAATCGTTGTGAGAAAAAAATATATTTGAAATAGAAAAAAATACCATTGATATCTCTTGGGAAACTATAAATGAAAGATTTTTAAAATGATCTGGTGAAGAAACATAACAGAAATTGTGTTTATAATGGAGAAAAGTAATAGAAAGGTTTTTTGTTTTTCATATACATAACACTAGATGGCAGTAGACCTGCATTTCTACAGCAGTGATAATTTGTTAAGTATAACCCATTTTAACCAAAAATGACACCTTATACACACATTCTAAATACTGCATGCATTTATTTATTTTCTTTTAACATGTCATTGACCCCGGTTGTTGACATTATTTAAAATTAAGTATGCTGCAAACATTAGAGCAGCTGCTGTCCACCCCACAGTGCCTGACCAAAAAGAGACTTGTTTTTCAGTGTTGTAATTTTCCACGAATACCAAAACGCTGAGCTGACACACTGATAATGACTCTTCATTAGACTTTTGTGATATCAAGAGTAAATGACAAATATGTTTAACTAGACTACCTAAAGACTACCTAAACAACAACCACAACAACAACAAAAACTGTTATACATTGAAAAATCAACCTTTTCACCTGTTGTGTCAAAGCTTTGTACAACATTCCTTTACACATTCCATACTATATGTATTTTGTTATACATTTTGTCACAGAGTCATTTACTCTGTCAACAGTATTCAACTTACACAGCCTGGTTAGGCCTACGCATGTCTACACATGTTATTCAATGTCCTAGGCAAGGTGTAGTACAGTCTATGGTCCACTTGCTAAGATTTGTATATAGTGTGTTGATCAGTTCATAAACTGATTTTTATTATCTTAATGAGTCAGACATATTACATAAAGTATTTATTCTGCCCCAAAAATGTCATTTTAGTATTAAAGTTAGAGTAACAAAATGCTGAGGGAGAGGGAGAGTGGGGGGGGGGGGGATGTCTCTTCCCTACTTTAACACAAATACCATTGAAGCAATTGTATCCAGTGTTATCCAGATCAAGTTTTCAATATCAACTGCTATATGTAAATCAAACAGAAAATAACTGAATATTGTAAGTCAACATGACCACATCAGTGAGTCTAATTAAGATCTGGTTGTTCAGCTCTGGTTGCAGTATATCTGGTCTCATGGCCATAACACAGAAATCATATCCTGATAATCACCTTCAGCAGAAATGGAACAGTATAAACAACTCTATGGCATTGTGGCCTTGTGACACAGCTAAAGAGAGGACATGTTTTAAGAGAACATATCGCTCTAAATTGTTAAGTGATTAGGTAAGTTATAAAGACATTAGATTTATGTTTATATTTAGCTAGCTACATAGTTTCCAGTTTAAATGTTACAGTTTTGAAATTACTATTTTTAAGTATGTATTTTTCTAACTTATTGTGAGCTTCAAACACCAGTCTTTTATCTGGCCTCAAAAGGAAAACACACCACTTTTGCAATGACTTGATTCAAGTGCTGGAGTTTACAAAACTGTTGATCCAATCTGTTGCCTAAAAAGGGGTTATATCACTTGAGCAGTAACTAAACAGCTCTTAAAATCAGTGATTGAATCAGCAATTCACCTACCAGGGGAAGCTGTGAGATAAATGTTCATTTCGTTTCCAAAATCTCAACATTTTTCTCAAGTAGTTTCCAAAGTTGTTTCATTGTTGATTTTGCTACATGTACCATAATCTTTTTATATCTGTTTATTTATATAGTGCCTATAAGCAGAGAATACCATATATGCAAGCGGTATGTGTTGCATACAGAAGATATAATTTACTATCCTGCCAGGGAGTTAAAGGGTAAAAGAAGTCTGACAGAATGAGGAATTTCATGGAAATATAGATGAGGAAAACCATTCAGGACTTTCAAATCAGTATGCTGAATTTTGGACCTCATGCATGAAGTCACTATCAATAAGAGATTTGGGAATCCATGGACAGATTTCTTTCTTTATAAGGTACAAATGAGAAGGGAATTAAATAAACCATTACAGGAAACAAAATATTATAAAAGTAATTAATATATAATTAATTCAAAATTTATACCAGAGATGATCTATTGAAGCACATGTGGCATCAGGATTTCTTCTGCATAGCAGTGAAAGCTGATCATGGCTGTAGATGATTTGACTAGAGCCTAAGTTGTATATTATAAAGAGTGTGCTGCCAAGAGCTGATACCTGAGGCACCCCATGGGTAACAGGGTAAGGAGGATGATTTAGAACCCACTAAGCAATGCTGCCTGCAACAGAAATAATGTTGTTTACAGTGTATTGCAAGAAGATTTCAAAAGAACATGGGCGGCTATA
Source organism: Crenuchus spilurus (assembly GCA_036984385.1). Classification (NCBI taxonomy): domain Eukaryota; kingdom Metazoa; phylum Chordata; class Actinopteri; order Characiformes; family Crenuchidae; genus Crenuchus; species Crenuchus spilurus. Next base: position 69,198 of record BRDA01001360.1, on the reverse strand, counting down.
TAGGAGGCTACTTTCAGAACATAATAGATGCCCAAGAGGGTGTTACCTGGCTAAAGATAACTGTGAAGCAGTAAGGAAATGCTGTTGACTTCAGTGCGCTTGTAGGAGTTTGTTTACAGTCCTAAAGAGGATTTTGAGCATAAAGCTGAAGCTATTAAAGTTGGAGGAATAGAAAAGAGGAGTGAAGAACTTTAAGGTAAAGTATGTATTGTCTCTATTTGCCCGAAAATAACAGTGGTGTTCTCCAGAGAATTTTGAAGTAAGAATCCAGAGCTTACCTTCAGTAAATGTTGTTTAGAAATGTCACCTAGTGAATCAGAGACAGATATATCACTGAGCAAATCCAGCAAATAACCAAGAGAATGAGTGGGAAAATCTATCATGGTTGGACAAAACTATTCTACACAGTAAATCTGCCAGTGTTAAATCCACACTATTAGAGTTAAATTAACACTAGGAGTGTTAAATTTTGACACCCTCAGTGTTAATATAACTCTAATAGTGTTGATTTAACACTGACATATTTACCGTGTACTATAGCATTATGTGTTTAAAAGATAAGCCAGGAAAAACAATTTGTTTGACTTGGCCAGACCAGTCACTTTAATTTTCAGTCAGATTAGGGTTTGTATAAAAAGGTAAAAGTGTAAATATTTGTAAAATAGATAAGATAATCGTTTATTAGTCACACGGTGGGGTAATTCAATTGAACATAAAGAAAACAATATAAAAATATAATAAACAATATGCAGATTATCAAAAACTCTGAAGAACATTTACAACTATATGTACATGACTGTCGTGTAATGTACATAATATGGGTGAATATTATATATTAATAATATTTCGATTTTATTTTTCTTCTTTTTCTTCTTTACATAAAACAGCAAAGTTCATGCATTTACGCGTACGTGCTGTACTTTGTGTACTGTGAATTACAATTATTATGTAACAGTATATCAGTTCATGTTTACAGCTGTACTTGTATAATATGATAACTGTACTGGTACTTTTATTTTGACACACAAACAACTTTTATATATTTTAAATAGCAGTGGAGAGAAAGACAATTTTGTCCATTAATGTTGATTTTACATGTAAATATAATGTTATTGGTAATTATGTATTTATTGTAATAAGCATGTGAAGAAATAGCCGGGATGGATTCATCCAATCACAAAGCAGAATGCAAATATTATGCAAATTTGGACACGACCGTGTAGTCGTTCCTTATGTAGGCTTTTACAACGGCACCAAAACACTCCCCCATAGCTCGCACTGCTGAAGGAGAGAAAGAGGCTGCTTTCCATTAGCTCCGCCTCACTCTCCCCCTTTCAAACACACACACACAAACACACATCAACACACACCCACACACACCCTCATACAGGCACATGCGTCTGCAGGCTCAAATTTGTGTATAGACTAACCTGGCCGGCAGGGAAATAAAGAGGACAAGTTCACGATTTTATTAACAAACGAAGGACAGTAACTCGTTCTACTCATAGTCTTTATGTCCTGACAAGAGCGGCACCTTAAACTTCTGAACGGCTTCTGTCTCCATCAGGTAGCCTCCTCTGTTATTTCTTGCTTTCTCTTTTCAGTCAGACTTGTCGTAGTTTATGTACGGCAACGCTGTGGAAAACAGCCTAGAATTTAAGCAGTGGGGTATTTGGGGGCTTATTTTCTCGCCTCTTTGTCTAAGCCGGGAAGAGAGAACACACAAACTAGTGTTTAGGCTATCTGTGCCGCTGAATGTAGGCCAAAGGGCACAGGGAAGGCGCTGTTGCCGCGGTTCTTCCTGTAGTTCATGACTACTCTTGAATCTGCCGGGACAGGTTGATTACACATTATCTGAATCACTTCTATCTGGGATAAGGCTGGTCGAGTTCATTCATTCACTCCATTCACAAATAGCGCGCTTTCTTCGTTAGGTTGGCTTTGCACGAGTGTGTTTGATGTACTGGATTCATGTTAGCATCAATAACTTGTGCACTGTTAAAGTAAGGAGAATAAACCTGAAGGTCATGGTTTTACTGTGTAGCTTTTGTTTTTTGACCTTCTTGTCTTCCTTTAGCACAAGAGGATGAACTTGAACCTGAGCCCTGTGAGGGTGCTTACAACTAAACTTGGACTTTGAGATTACAATTGAGTCTGTCTCAGAACTTGAATTAACCGATTAATAACATGCAAACCCGAAGTCAGTGTTTCTTTTAGTGTTGTTTTAACACATGTGAAGTAAAATTATATAGAGGACTGTAGCTTGCTCACACATCCTGAACTACTGCAAGTGTCTACCTTCAAACTGTACTTTATATACAAATAATTACATTAGTTTTATGTCAGTTTTGTCAGTATTTATATGTCTAATATAACATTATGTGGTTGTGATATTTGGAAAGTATCCAGGCACACAACTGGTCACAAATCTCTCTGGAATTTCACAAGAACCTGTAAGGACAAACCCTGCTTATCAAATATCGTCAGGGACTTGCTTGCTATGAGAAGAGTTTCCTGTAGTGTGAAGTCTAATGTATTTAAGGCAAAATGAATGAACTGACACAAGTGGGCCATTAATGATCCACAGTGGATGTTATAGACCTTGCCAGAAATGCCCACAAAACCTATTAAAGATATTCACAAAGACTCCTTTTGAGCTAAAAATTGCACTTCCCTGGTTAAACTGTTTTTAAAGTTTGCCAATAATGAAAACAGTATTCTATTTATATTTTCTGCATTTGACATTTGTGGTACATGCATTAATGCAGCATATATCTGGACTGGAGTCTGAAACCACAAACGCAGTGAATAGTTTGTACATTTTGGTCGTGCGTGCCACTGACTGGACTCTTTACATAAAAGAGCATTTACTAGAGGTTTTTTAGAGTTACATTTGCTTCAGAAACCTAGTGGCAGGAATGCTTTCATTTTATAATGCTGTACAAAGGTGAAGGTTTCATATGCTTCACAGTGTTTAGGCAGGTGCTTTTCTAAAATACATGACCTATAGTCTGAGTATTAAGTATATAGGCTTTAATTGAACACTTAGGATTTCACTATTCTCTTCAGGTTTAGGTAAATATTTTTTATATAGTAACTCGGCAAATAAAATGCCTCACTTGAAACAATCAGTTGAAGGTCCAGAGAAAAGGCATGTCCTTGCCATTCTGAAATCTGGGACCTTCACATCTGAGATGCTGTTATCAATGGACATTTTATTTGCTTTGGTTTTATTTGTGCTCATGTGTAGCCTTAGTAATGCATGTGCCTAAAAGTATTTTCCCTCCCTGCAGTGAAATGGCCATGCATTATGATCCAGATGTGCCGTTTAAACTGGCTTACACAGACACAGGAACCGTTAATACAGAGCCTAGAACTCAGGAGAGAGGCCAGTGGTCCAGTAAAGTGGAATTTCTCTTGGCGGTTGCTGGGCAGATTATTGGTCTAGGAAATGTGTGGAGATTCCCATACCTGTGCTACAAGAATGGAGGAGGTAAGTATTGCTCTTAATCTCTGTCAAATCAAGGTCAAGAAATCAAAAAGTCAGCAATCACAATATATTACTGTATGATGCAAAGCTAAGTGGCGTACTTCAAACAAGTCAGTTTAATTTATAAATTGGTTTAAAATTTTCTTAGGCTCTTAAATAAGCATTGGTAGGAATTGAACAGTACTGCTTAAGGATGTATACAACTGGAATAAAAGTCGCACCCAACATCATATGAGTGACTAACATTGTGGCTTTGTTCTTCAGGAGTGTTTTTCATTCCATATGTGGTCTTCCTGTTTGCTTGTGGCATACCATTGTTCCTCTTGGAGATATCACTGGGTCAGTACACCAGCCAGGGCAGCATCACCTGCTGGAGGAAAATCTGCCCTCTGTTTGAAGGTGAGACTTGACCACTTTAACAATATGGCCAGAAAAAAAATCAGCTTTTCAACTGGAACAAAGCCTCCAGCTCCAGGTCTAGCTTTCCTAATAAGCTTCACTGTTGTAATCTCACAATGAAAAAGTACATTTGACTTCCATGGTTTCTCAGCATGAAAGCCACAGTTTTGTGTATTTTTGTGGATTGAAATGTATTGTGTTGCATTTCTAACATTGATGGTGCTCATGAAATGTATTCATGTTCATGAATAAAATTAAAAGGCTAGTATGTGGTACCTGTTAACTACTATTTATTTTTCTTAATAAAACCATGTGACCTTTGACAAGCTGTATTTATTGTCCTTCTTTAGGACTGGGCTATGGAAGTCAGGTGGTTGTGCTGTATTCCAGCATTTACTACATCATCATTCTGGCCTGGGCATTCTTCTACCTCTTTTCCTCCTTTTCATCCGAGTTACCATGGGCTAGCTGCAATAATCCCTGGAACACAGGTATGTTAGTGTTAAAACAAGGTTTGCGAGATTTTCTCAGAGAGCATGTTTCCCCCAGAATTCAGTCATTTAAACAGTGAACTTTTTATTTCAAGATAGACATAATGAATAACTTCCAAACAGACATAGAACTGCAAAAAATGCGTTCATTACCAGATTCATAAAATTGTCATGGATTTTGTTCATGTAGGGTGTCCTGTTATTCAAATCAATGGAAAGAGCTCTATGGTACAAAGTGGAGTGGAGTTTTCTCCACTAATCCTGTTATCCCTCTTATACCCTGGTTGCCACACATTTATTCACTCCATTCTTTTTTGTTTTGTTGTGTCTGTGCAGATTAAAGTTCATCACAATGTTTGTGCATTTATCAGCTGTTGTAGAAGCTACTGTAATGCAGGTTGTAATTCAGTGGATATTTGCTAATGATTTGCTAAAGTTTCCAGTGCACTGATATGGAATGTTGATTAAACTTTGTTTTATTGTATCTACTTGCACATTCATTATGCAATATTGATACATGATACCCAATCAGAAAAGAGTATTTCTCATCATTACACTTGATTTTAGCTCTATTGTAGAGTATTTTTACATTGTATATGTGTGCTTCAATCAGTTTTGCTTTCTTACAAAATGTTTGCACAATTCTCATTTTAGAAGCAGATATAGTCCCCAAAACATTTAAACCCCTAATAATAGTGTGTATTACATACTACTGATAATTAATTTGATATAACATGTAGTGACTTCATTTGCATGTATTGCTGAAAAAGGTAGGCACTCAACTCCCTCTTCTTTTCTCAGAAAACTGTTTTGAGTTTGAGAGGATGGACAGTTTTAGCAACTTGAGTATACCAGAGAATGCAACGTCACCTGTTAAAGAGTTCTGGGAGTGAGTCAATTTTATTATGTAATTGCAATAAAATTATTATATGATATGTGTGTCAGAAGGCAAATGGCAATACTTATTGTTTTCTCTCCAGGAGGAGAGTGTTAAATATCACAGGCAGTGTGTATGAGCTGGGCAATGTGAGGTGGGAGCTGGCCCTGTGTCTTCTGCTGGCCTGGGTCATTTGTTACTTCTGTGTGTGGAAAGGAGTGAAGTCCACAGGCAAGGTGGGAGCTTTAATTTGGTGGAAAACAATTTCCCCCTTACCCCATATGTAGTTCAAGACATGTATAGTGTGAACTTTGCTTCTTTATTTTTCCACTGTAGCTACAAGGTGCATGCAGGTTACCAGTAAAGTTTATACCTCAACCAATTGATATTGTGTAAACTGTGTGTTGAAATGTTCACATGTGTCTCAAACTACATCTTAAATAGACTTCCTTATATGGCTTCTTTGTACAAACCGGATTCCAAAAAAGTTGGGACACTAAACAAATAGTGAATAAAAACTGAATGCAATGATGTGGAGGTGCCAACATCTAATATTTT
>BRDA01001360.1:0-63283 GCA_036984385.1 Crenuchus spilurus | reverse complement strand
GAGTTTTACGGCCTTGACCCTTACGCACAGCGATTGTTCCAGATTCTCTGAATCTTTTGATGATGATATGCACGGTTGATGATGATAACTTAAAAATCTTTGCTATTTTACGCTGGGTAACACTATTCTGGTATTGCTGCACTATCTTTCTGCACAACAATGGTGGAATTGGTGATCCTCTTACCATCTTGTCTTCAGAGAGACACTGACACTCTGAGAAGCTCTTTTTATACCCAATCATGTTGTATCATTGCATTCAGTTTTTATTCACAATTTGTTTAGGGTCCCAACATTTTTGGAATCCGGTTTGTATAATGTGGTTTCTGAGGGAGCTGCTTAGGTGGAATCTTCTTCTTTCTAACACCATTGTATTATATTTGTCTGTTTTAAATTTATTTATGTTTATATATTTACATTTACTTTAAACACATTAAAAAGCTTTATTTCTACTTTTTATTGAACATTTCTTTTGTTTATGTATTAGTATCTGTGCTTTTTGAGACTCTATGTGCTGATTTAAGTATAGTTTATATGATGTTTACATACTTTAATTACTTAGCTTCACTAACCTTGCAGCTCCAGTGTAAAAGTTAAGAACATATCATTAAGAAAACGTCTTGTTTTTAATCTTTTGTAGTGACTGGTCACTACAAAAGGCAAAAAGATATGCCTTTTATCAGTTCATCAAAAGTTTTTTCACCAAGTTTGACAGAGAGAATGTTGATCTTTTCTTTTTCAGGTAGTGTATTTCACTGCTACCTTTCCTTATGTGATGTTGGTGGTGCTACTTGTACGTGGACTCACGCTGCCAGGAGCCATTGATGGAATTGTATTCTACCTCTATCCAGATCCTACACGCCTCATGGACCCACAGGTAGAAATTTTTTCAAATGCACATTTAACAAATGATGAAGCTAAAACATTTTACTGACAACAGTTGTAACTAGAGTTGCACCTGTTATTGATAGCATCTGAACATTTCAACACTTAAATTTGGCAATCAGTTATGTACTCTAAATACTTTTTTAAATTAGTTGCACTGTTTTGGCATGATATTTTGCTGTATTTTGTTGCCAATGAAAAAGTCATTGTAGAAAAGTGTCTGTATTCTATCAAATAAATATTTGGCATGAAAGACAACAGTGAATGTTTTAGTTTATAGTCAGGGTATTAATTTGTTATAGAGTATCATGATACTATGCTTGGTAATAATATCAAAATTTTGGAATTATGACAACCCTAGTTGTAAATCAGAAATACTGTGTTGAGCATGTTCTTGATCTTGTCATTGCAGCCTGTTATTTTTCATAAGAAAAGTCTTGTTGTGATTCTTACTCTGTAGTAAGACTGTGGTGTGGAAAACTTTGTGCACAGTATAATGCATTCCAGCTATGCTTTCGCTGGTTACTAATGCACAGTTTTCTGCTGTTTGTCTCTGTCAGGCTGTCAGTGAGTTGTGAGAAGTCTTTATTTGTCTTTTCACATGTAGGTGTGGATGGATGCTGGAACACAAATTTTTTACTCCTACGCTATCTGCATTGGGTGCCTCACTGCTCTGGGAAGCTACAACAAGTACAACAACAACTGCTACAAGTGAGTGAGCAACATGTGTAAGAGTTTTGTTTTCAGATTTTTTAAAAATGAATGATTCACCAGAAATAATATTTACAGAGTTTTTACCACTGACCTCAGATCAAGCAGCCAGTATATTCCTGGAATGTGTAATTTAGCTTTTTTTAGTTTAGAAATGGAGCTGGTAAACTCACATTTAGGGCTGCAATTATTGAATATTTTTGTATTCGCGTATTTTTTTTTATTTGTTTTTAATTGATTAATTGAGTAATTGGATAAATCATACTTTTGTATTTTTAAAAATCTATATCAGTAGTGTGTTATGCAACATGAAAGGCCTCTTAAAATGAACAAGTAATGTGCTGCTATTCCTCACAAAAGGTTATTCAAACTCAACACTTTTATTAGATCAAAGCTTAAAACCTTTAGCTTATTGGCTTCAGAACTAAACCCATTTAATCAACATTTCTGTAGTTTTATGATGTACATGAAAAGAAACCATGAAATACGTGAACTGCTTGCTTTCGGTTCAAGTCTGTTTTATAGTGTCCTCCATACACAGTGTAAAATAGTCCCACATTTTAGACATTTTCAGCTTTTTGCATACACCAGTGTCTTCATTTTCCACCATTGCCACAGGGAGCAAAATAAATTGCGCAGCCTTAAAATTTTTTAAATGTGCGTCAGTTATAACAGTCCGTGTAAAACAATGATACTGGAACTGCACAGTAGTCTACAAAGCGGGAGTGATACGATAGCAGAGACATTTAAAATAGATGAACTTTGGTGATGTGACTTAAATGAAGCCTCAAACATTTTTTATAATTGAATTATTTGAGTTACTCAAATAATTGTTCCAGCCCTACTCACATTGCTAACAAGTACATTAATTCAGTAGTCACCTAAGCAGCCCCTCTATTTGTGCACTTAAATGTCTCTGACACTGCATTCAGATCATAATTAAGGGCTTACAGACTGATCAATGTGTTTTAGGACACCATGTTACTTACTGTGAACTTCAAAAATGACCAAAATTGTGTGCTGTCTCTTGTATAAAGTTATGAAATCATCAAAATACATAGAGTTTTCTGTGAAACCTTAATAAAGATCTGGATGCAGTTTGAGTGGGTTGAGAGAAATTCAGTGATGTATCTTGGAGATGATTCAGCTATTTATTTGACTCATGAGGGTTTATTAACAACATTAGCCTTATAGCTTCAGCTCTAAGAAGCTCTCAAGAAGCAAACTTGGAATCCCAATATATTTTGGCCGATCAACTGTGTAAATCTGATTTCTTTGATGAGCCATTCCTTGAATTCCTGTGTATGCAGTTTGAGTGAAACAAAGCATTTTACAAACACTGAAAACAATGTTGATTTACAGATTTGATTTTACATATCAACTAATGATTATATTTTGGGTCTCTTCTTGCAGAGACTGTGTTTATCTGTGCCTTTTGAACAGTGGGACCAGTTTTGTAGCTGGATTTGCCATCTTCTCTGTGCTGGGCTTCATGGCATATGAGCAGGGGACAGACATTTCAACAGTGGCAGAGTCAGGTGACTGAAGACTTATCTCTTGGGCAACGTTTTCCAGTCAGTACATATAGGCACATCGCTAGGAAAAAATAAGGAGGGTGGGGCAAACAAACGTTGGAGAGGGGGATGGTTCACTGACAAAGGAACATTGGTTGTGGGGGTGGTCTAGCAAAAACAATATCTACGTGCAGTGAGGGGTCCCTGGCCTGAGTTGTCTGCTGGTGGTGCAAATGGTTAAAGTTGCTTTCACTTTCTTTTTCGTTTTTTCATTTGGAGGGGATGAATAACATTTAGGAGGTGCTCCAGAGCCTCTAAAATACTCTGACACCCCAGAGTTCATACAGTATATTCATAAAGACTGAAGTGTTGACCAATGCATTTTCAATAACTTATCTTTCTTGTTTTAACAGGTCCTGGTTTGGCCTTTATTGCATACCCCAGAGCAGTTGCAATGATGCCTGTGCCCCAACTATGGGCTGTTTGTTTTTTCGTCATGATCATTCTTCTAGGCTTGGACAGTGAGGTGAGCACAAAGACTAAAACCCCTGTTTGAGATTTACTAGTTTTTAATTAGATTCATTGATTTGTAATGTTTTACTGATCAGTTTTTGCAGGATAAAGTATCCTTGTAAATTCTGCACTTTCCCACAGGTAGACAAAACATCTTAATGTTAGAATAACATGAAGGATGCAACCACCTTAGTAAAAATAATGACGTGATCCAAGGCTGTGACAAGTCACATAACCTCAAATAGTAAACTCAGGCAAAGCGTCAAGCTCAACCAATTACAGGAAGTCATTCAATCCAGATTTAGTGTCATCTTTGAAATCTTTTTAAAATGGCACATCTCTGCAGATTTTTACTGGATTATAATGTGATATAATATGATATTGAATATGCCTTTATTTACGATTGACAGTTGTTTAACTAATTTGTGTATTAGGTAACTGGTCACTCTCTGTTATCTCTGATTCTTCCTGTTTCAGTTTGTGGGTTTGGAGGCACTGATGACAGCTATAACCGACATGAACCCATCCTTCTTCCTCATGGGTCATCGACGGAAATTCTTTCTGCTCCTTATCTGCACTTTGAGCTTCTTCATTGGTCTGATCATGGTTACAGAGGTAATTATGCTTATTTGAATCTGCATTAGCCTGGAATGTGAAGGAGTATTGCCCTATAATTATCATTACTGAACATGTTGGCTCTTAGGCCTTAATTGATGCTGTTCATTAGAAATCATCTATTAGCTTGTTAGTTTGCAAGGCGCGAGTAGTAAACAGAGCACTTTTGTCACTGATATAAGACTAAAATCCATTATTTTTTAAAGAAGTTCCACATCTTAAGTTGTGGTGAGAGTTAAGTGCTAGTTAGACATACAGTAGTTGTTCACAGCAGTGGTGACGAGAACATACTGAAGTGGTTCAAAGCTTCTTAAAGCAGCACCATCAGTGTTCAATCAAATACATCTTAACTACTTTTCCTGATGAATAGTTTTGTAATAAGAATTAGGGTTTTTTTTTGCAGGGTGTTGCATGGCCACTAATGTATTTACTACTATTTTACTACTATCTGCATGGATTCTAAATATGGATAACAAATAAAGTGATCCTATTTGAGTTGTAGACATAATGACCCCTGGTTCTCATCACTAACAATCATAAGACATTCATTTTGTTTTGAGACATTGTTTTGTTTTCCTCATAAAGATACAGTACATCTATATGAGCCTTTCATCATCATAACTAAACCCAGTTAAGCATTAATAAAGGGCTCACTTCATCAAGTTTCCTGTGTTCTGACATCAGAAGGAACTAATTCTGGATTTATGACATTTTCTGGAAGAATTTGTCCTTTATAAAAGTTTATGTAGGCTTATGTGTCAGTGATGTCACTACAAGTAGGTGTGCTGCCCTTCTAAAGTGTTACAGCAAATCTGAATATGGACATTTTTCTACAATATACCATTTCACATTAAACACACTGAATGCCATTGTTTTGATCTCTTTGGATTGAATTGTGCAGATTTGTTTTAAAAAATAGTACTTAAAACGCTTTGACTGTTGGATTTGTCCTGCAGGGTGGCTTGTATATCTTCCAGTTATTTGATTACTATGCCTGCAGCGGGATGACCCTATTGCTGTTTGCTATTTTGCAGTCTATGTGTATAGGATGGGTATATGGTGAGTACTCCAATACAAATAATTACTTAACTAATGCACACTAATCAAAGTAATCAACTATGTGTGTTTCAATGGTTGATACCTGTGCTGGTATTTAGAGCACAGATTGACTGATATACTGTATTTTGCCAATATGATGTTTTTATGCATCTCTTTAAATATAAAATTACAAATTTTTGTTAATGTGAGGCGAAAGTTTTGAGTTATCAGTTATGTTTTCATGTGCACATAGTGTGGTGAAATTGACCTTAGTGGGAGCTCTAACATTGCTCTGAAGCAGCCACCCTGATAATGCTACCTGTAAATGTGTCAACCTCTTGTTTACCCACCTCATGAACACAAGCTGAAATAATTGGCCAAAGTCTGATTAATTGACTGACAGATTAATCATTCAATCACTAGTGTGCATGTTTGTGGGTCGAGCAAATGTAGAAAACATTCCTGACTGAGTTAGTAAAGGGTGTGTGTGTGTGTGTGTGTGCACTAAATGGATAAATAGAGGTGACATAATGATTGATATTGTGTGACTGTGTAGTTGTTGTGCTTTTCTCATAGGTGCTGATCGTCTGTATGATAATATTGCGGATATGATTGGCTATCGGCCCTTGCCCTTGGCCAAGTACTGTTGGAAATACATCACTCCTGTAGTCTGTACAGTGAGTACCTGATAACTGAAGCCAACTCTGACATACTGACTGCAACTTTTGACTCTGAAGCTGTGAATTCAATGTGCATTGTTCTTTTTTAGGGTACGTTTATCTTCTCGCTGGTCAAATTCACTCCTCTAAAGTTTAACAACACTTTTGAGTACCCCTGGTGGGGCTATGCTGTGGGCTGGTGGTTCACTCTCTCTTCAACCCTAATGGTTCCTCTTTGTATGATCTATGCTCTGCTCAGATCCAGTGGCTCATTGAGACAGGTATAGTATGCTTTATTTGTAGATTGAATGTGAGAACATTTGCTAAAAGTATTCTTATAATCTTACTTGATCAGGTGCTTAAACAAAAACAAAACTAATAAGTAAACCACCTCTGGCGTGAAGCTTCTAATCTTGATTTAATTGAAATAATTTATGGAGATTGTGATGTAACTTCAAACTTTTTACCTTTCTTAGAGATTACGTGTTCTCTGCACTCCAGCAAGTGACCTTCCTTTGACATCAAAACAGCGAGATGATGTGAAGCTAGAAACTGTATTGCAATAAACGACAGCAAGGACATCATTGAAGCACAGAAGACAATAATTTATATCAATCACAGATACCCATAAAAGCACACATTTATATAAGCCTTTGGGCTTCCTCTTAGCTGACAATGCTGTGACTGTACACATCGTGATGCATTCACCAATTGTAATGGTGATAAATGTGGTGCTCCATTTGAAGTGTTAAATAACTTTTTACCACAGAAGACCTCATTATGAAACACACTGTTGCTGCTGGTTGCTGTTCTCGCAACAGCAAAGGATTCTGTACTTTATGAAGGGTACGCTCCATTACTTTATAATTCTACTGATTCATGATGTTTGTTGCTAAAACTCTACAAATCAGTTTCAGGGAGCAAATCATCATCATCAACAAGTTGCAATAGAATTTTCTGAATTTACTGAACTGACCAGTCAGTACTAACAGGAAAAATAGAACTCGAAGCTAACAGAGAGAAAGAGGAGGATGTTGGTAGTCTCTTAGAAAAGGAAGTGAGTTTTGACATTTGAAACTGTATTCTGCTGAACTGTAACTTTTACATATTGTAGAACATTCAGCTTAAAATGATTAGAATGTTCCTGTATAGCACATTTAATAACATTACTTACAATCACAACACAAGGTGATGCTCTGTGGAGGATGCTGCTCGATGACACTGATTCAGCTGCCTTTGGAGATCCTTACTACTGTTGAAATCTCTGAATATTTTCATCATGAAGTCTTTTATTACAGTGAAGAAAATGTCAAATGAAGGAAAAGGAGGACTGGTGTCCTCTTTGGATGGACTGGTGAAGATAAAACAATTACAGGCTGGAGGATCATGCAGCTAGTGCTGGCAGGGGGTTTTGTGGTCAAAAACACAGCTGTGCTTGAACTGACCTACTTGGCTTCCTTACTTAATGACAGAAAAGCAAGTCATGTGATTGAGACAGAAAGTTCCTTTTCCGTGGCTTATGGTTCAATGAATGTATCTCTGCACATGACCAGACTTCCTAAAAATCAATGTTTTATCAGTAAACCAGCAATGACTCAAATAGATTAGGTTTGTTATAGGAGTTTTGTACTCTGTAGCTATTTTTGGTACTTTAGGGAGAAGGATTTTTCTAGTGAAAAACAATGTTGGGATGCAGATGTTGTGCCCCATTACAAAAACCGCTCCATACTTTAGTATTTTCAACAGAACTTGTTTTGGTTTCTCATTCCTACTGCTTAGGCCGGTAGCTGTATACTGTTAACAGTAAGTGTAATAGAAAGCAAATGACAATGTGTGTCTCTTAGACGATAACAAATAAATATAATTTTTGTCACATGGATTGACAACACATTGAATTATTATTGAAGGTACTATTTTACAAGTTTTTAGAGTTCCATTAAGACCAGTATCCAAAGAATCAATCCAAGTTGAAAAGCTGTACTAAATAAATAATGTAAGTAATAAAAATGATATAATCATAAGCAGTGAGGAAGATTTCTCATGGAAGAGCCAAACTCAATCCTGTGCACTTATTGGCCTGAATTTATCAAACATCTTAGGAACACTGGTCTAGGATCAGGTCTACCTTAAAGGCATAAGTTGATCCCAGATCAGCATTCATTCTAATGTGATCTGTGATAAATATTGTCACTGCCCCGAAAAAACAAGTATTTCCTAAATGGAAACTTTTACAGGAGAGCACAAAATTCATCTTGACTTTAAATGTACAACCCCAGTGGAAAGAGGTGGATGCTGTGTAAAGTGTAAATAAATGTAAATAACAATGCATTATAAAAAAAATAAAAAATGTGTTGCTGCCAAGTTCTAAATGAGTTATTTTTCATGAAATTGTAAAGTTTTGTTTTCAGCATCTGATATTTGTTCTATATTATGTGAAAAAATATGGGCGTATGAGACTTGTATTTTGTTTTTACATTTGAGGCATTTAGCAGATGCTCTTATCCAAAGCGACTTACAGATGGGGGGCAGACCTGCCTGAGGATTGAACCAGCAACCTTCCGGTTAAGACCAGATCCTTAACCACCAGGCTATGGCTTATTTACATTTTACACAGCATCCCACCTTTTTTGGAATTGGGGTTGTGTTCATGTAAAACCCTTCTGTTGCTCCAATCATCAGAAATTTTAACACAATGTGAAGATCATCTGTTAAGATTAAGATTAACCAATTTGCAAATCTGATTTGTCACACAATGGAATTTGACCCATTAGTGCACTGAAACACACACACACACTAGTGAACACACAATTTGTGCCTGAAGCGGTGGGCAGCCCTTATCCACCAGCGCCCAAGGAGCAGTTAGGGGGTTAGATGCCTTGCTGCGTCATGTACTGTCTGGGTCAAACTGGCAACCTTCTGGTCACAAGACCAGATCCTTACCACTAGACCATGGCTGCCACCCAATCTGCTGAATTTAGATAATGGAGAAAATGACAAAAATGGATGTTCTTGTTTTTATTTGGACAGAAACAAAATGCTCCACTGATGGTATACCATTTTATAACATTTTAAAAACTGAACTGTTAATATTGCAATTAACAATTGAGAGAAACTGTTGAAATGTGTATAATGTACAGAAGTCTTTCAGAAAGGTATTTTATTGTGTCCTATGAGTTCTGAAATGAAATGATTTTTCATCCAAAACAAAGCTTGTACTAAAACTCTTATGTACTTATAGACTTCCTGGGAAACTATTTGATAGAAAAATAGAAATGAAATTTACTAGATTAGAATTGCAGATGTCAGAAGTAGACTACTTTTTACTGAGTTCTCATTCCTTTTGTATTCATCCAAATGGAGGAAATGCTGCCCCCTTTTGACAGATGTTCTTCCGCACAAACATAAAAAGCATTTTGATAGATTAATGTGACAATCTGATCATCAGTATCTCTGTTGGTTCTAATGCTCAAAACTTCTGTAATCTCTGTAAAAGTGCCTAAAATGAATATGCATAAAATGAAGACTTCTATTGAAGGACAAACTGGATTTGAATAAGTGGTCAACTTGATTCATTTCTGCAAGAAAAAAAACACAGCTCATTTTTTTATTCTTTGTAGTTTTATGATATATAGGCCTGCCTTTTAATCAATCATAACTGTAAACACACAAAAAATTGATAACAAACCAATGCAAAATAGTGTCCGTTATTTCAAACAAGACTATTTGGATAATCTCAACTCTCCAAATGGGAAGAGATTTGGGGTGTAAAGCACAAAGTGTTTTGGAAATCAAGATCAACCAAACAAAATAGTTTTCATTTCCCAGAAGTTTGGCACTGAAACATTCATATGGTGTTTAAAGTGTTCTTGAGTGCAAACCTTTTGAGAAATGATTCTTAATGGAAGGAACAATCATTAAATAGCTATCATAGACAAGTCATTTTTCAAAGCCATGTTCGATTGACCCCCGGCACAGCTGCTTCAAACAGTTCAGATAACAAAACATATAAAAAAAATCCTAAGTAACAGACACTGGATTGGAGTCAAGAACATATCCATACATTGTTGTTCCTTTAAATTATGTTCCCAAGTCTAGTACACACCCAGTATCCCCTACTGAAGCATGCAAGAGTCTCTTTAAATAAGTATGTGTGTATTTGTGTGTGCGTGTAGATGTGCGTGTTGTTTTGCGTGGACCTGAGCCTGCCTCAAATGATTCCTCAGGAGATTCCCCAGATAGAAATTCAAGCACAGTCCAGATATTTTTTTTTCTCCATCCTTTGGGGAGTGTGTAGGAAAGTCATAGCTGCAGGCTTTAAGTCGACCATAGTGACCAGTCTCTGTTCCCATAGGGAAGTTTGCACTTTGTGTTCAACATATCAGCAAAGACTAACCTGGCTAGAGGGGCAGTACAGTATTTTAGAGTCCAGCTACGCACTGTAGTCACTTATCTGAACATCAAAACACGCTAAAATACCTCTAAGCCATTTATAAACACCATGCCACTGCAAATGCACAAACAAATCCCTCCCACCAATGTGTGCCGCAATCCTAATATTGTAATCCTTCTTAGTCACTACAGAGTACGTCCTACTACATTATTATTGTTATACATACAATACAGTACTAGATTTCTGTGACATCATTGTATTATTTTGTTATGTAATACTGTACATCAGATGAATGCCTTGCTGAGTTCAGGTATATGTGAAGTGAGGGAGGTTGGGTGTTGGATGCCAGTGGTCATGTGGATTGTGTGCGTTTGGATTTTCTGTAGGAATGCCAGTTAGGCTTACTAGCCTCTTCAGTGTCCAACGCTCTTATTCAGAGCACTCGTGTCATGAGGTTAGTGGTGAAGGTGTGTGGGGTTCATGCCCCTCCGCACTGTCTTTCACACAGGGTGCAAAAGTTTCACCCCATTACAGGCACTGCCTGGTGGGCCATAAGCCTTTAGGGGCCATCCTGACTCCGTTGAGGCTTCTTGACAGCCTTATTGTTCTGATCTACCACTCCACTTTCATCTATCTTCCGTTTTAATCGGCCAACCTGCAGAGACACAAACAAAAGAATAGATAGTCATTTCCTACAACATAATACTTCATGAATATTCAAATTGCTGTTCTAATTCGAGGACAGTCCTCAAAAACGATGCAATAATGAACTCTTAATGCATACTGAATGGGGCCTTTTCCTGTTTTTGTCCACGGAGTTCCTGGGAAAAGGTTTCTTCTTGAAGGCAGCATATTGTCAAGCTGGAAGTGAAACCACCAAGTGACAGACACTCGCAGATTAAGATAAGTAGAGTTTTCTATGAGTAGACGTCAGAGATCCATAACCGAGCAAGACATTAGTTAGAGGGCAGATCAGGAGAATAGTCAACAAAACAGGCTAGGGTCATATACCAGAAGAAGATAAATACAAATAGAGAGGGAAAAACAACACAAGCTAAGCTAACAAACAAGGCTAGAAGCTAAACAAAGGAACAGGCTAACAGACAGAACTAAAGCTAACAACATGGGAACAGAGGCTAAAGGGTAACAAACAAAGCAGGATAACTAATAGAAGATCTACAGGATAGGCTGTACGAATAGAGGCTACAAAGATAGGAGGGCAACAGCAGAGACAAAACAAGAGAAAAGGAGACCAGGCAAACAAAACAAGAGGGCAAGGCAAAAGCAGAATAATAAGACGGAACAAACCAGACAACAACCAGAGATATTAGGGAAAGGTGACAGTATACAATGCAAGTTGGCAATACTTCACAATTGACTGGGCAGGGAATGAGGGTATGACAGGGAAGTGAGAGCAGCTGAGAGGGGGGATCTTGTGACAAACTGCAGTTCTTCATAGGGGTTCTGGGTAATGTAGTTGGAATGGTTCAAGGAAACTACAGACAGGTGGAACTGAAAGGGCAATGGCAGATGGGAACTGGAGTTTAGGGAACAAGAAGGAATCTAGGCAGTGAGAGAGAAAGAGAGCAAGGCAGGCTGAGAAGACACATATGTCTCTCCAAAATAGATAAACCTCTGCATCAGTGGTTGAAAACAAGTGAGCACTTTAGAACCTTCGATATTTCTCCGTAAAACTTAAACAGATTGTCAGAAATGTACTAGACGCAGATAAAGAAAACTAAACACAACAAATGAGACAACAATATTAAAACTCATCAATTATTTATTAAAAAAATTATCGAATATTGCTGTGAGTGGCAAAAGCATGTGAACCTTTAGGATTTGCAGATCATTTGAAGGTGAAATTAGAGTCAGGTATTTTCAATCAATGGGATGACATTCCGATGGGAGTGGGTGTCCTGTTTTATTTAAAGAACAGGGACCTAGCAAAGTCTGATTTTTACATCAGTTTTGTGGAAGTACAGTGAACCCCCACTTATTTTGATCACTTATTTTTTGACATTTTAGGGGAAGCTGAGCTTCCCTTGCAGTCTTAGAGCAATCGCCACTGCTGTATGCAGATCACCCATGCCCCCACAGATGTTGGCTTTTGCACTTTTCATTGGTAACCATCTGGATGGTTTTTTAATGTAAAATCCGACTTCCGTTTTTCCCCCTAAAACATGCTGAAACACAAACTCCTCTGATGACAGACCAGTTACCATAGTCTTTCCGTCCATCTCAAACTTCAGGCCCAGATATTTTAGCAGCATATATAATTTCCTTCTATATCTTGATGACATTGATGATATTGCCTGTTATATATTAAACTGCTTACTGAGTGTGTTGCTGGCATCAATTTCTTATTTTTTTATATTTAACAAATGGAATTAAAATTGTCATTGAAAATCTTTGCTTTGTCCTTTTTCTGTTAAGGTTCCAGTGAATTGATAAATACAGATTTCAGTTTTTATTGCATTTTTAGGAACTTTTCTGGAAATGGGAGTTTGTTTTGTTATATTAAATTAGTTTAAGTACATATAACAAAAATAAGATGATGACAGCTTTTGTACCTTGGCATCATGTTCTGCAAACCTCTGGAACATGTTGGCATAGATTTGCTTATCACGCTCGTTGTGTTCACGGATTTTCCGCTGACAGACAGCAATCTGACCACGTGCAGCACGGTTGGAGGGGTTGACCTGCAGAACTTGCCGGAAGTCCACCAGGGCTAAGTTGAATTCATTTCGCAGCAGCCGAGCCTCCCCACGCCGATACAGGGCCTTCTCATTCTCTGAGTCCAGCTCCATCACCTAGAAAACACAAAAGACACAAACTATTAGCAAATTTTAACAGTTCAGTTGGAAATTTGTTCTGTTTGCAGGTTCTGTTACATGACGTGCATCTGGGCAAAAATATATAATGATCAAACTTTTGATATCAAATGCATTTTGTTTAAGTAAAATGCTATTCTGTATTCCACGTAAACCTTAAACAATGGAGCTGTGCATGTTTTTTTTGGTCACATCCATAAACATAGACACCGGCATCACAGTTAGATGAATTAACATTAAATTCAGTATATTTTGTGGAGAGTAAATAGGCTACGACTAAAAGGGCATCTTTAAAATACCTTTGGCTTGGAAGTAAAGTCTTTTTTTAACATTCCTCACACATTTTTGGTTCTTTAAAGGGGAACTTCACCTTATTTCATTGGAGCACAATTTTATGTCTGTGTACATTAATCAATTTGACATAATTTTCCAGAAGAATTCAAATCAAAGTAGTCTTGAAATTAAATGAGCAATAAAAATATATAATACAGAAAAAATACTGTGCTTGTTGTGGCTTGTGCAACTGCTATAACATGAGCATAAATGTATAAATACAATAATAAAAAATATATTTTTTAGCAATTTCAGGAAAAAATGTTAACAAATCAGCATACAAAGACTGGTAAATAGTGCTCAATGTGAACTTCACCTTTAATTGTCCACTGAGAGGTCCTTTAGGAAGACATCACATTGCTCTAACAGCACATTTCTTTTTAAGACTGTATGATAGGGACCCTAAAGGCTTGTCTAATACTTTACCCTGTTGCAGTTCTCCACCGTTTGCGAATACTCGCGCAGCCGTAGATAGCACAGTGCCAGGTTTAGATGGGCCACCAGCAGGAGGGCCTGGATAGCCTGCTGTTGCTCCTTACCAATTCCACACTCCATCTCTAACCATGACACTATCCGCTGGTATTGGATGACAGCATGGTAGTATCGCCCAGCCTGAAAAAACATCACACAATCAAGCCCAGGTAAACACATTCAACATTGGCTAAAATTGTGCATTCGTACACTGAGATCCCAGTTTATATGATGAAAAAACTATCTAACATTTGATCTTTAATGAAAGCCATACCATAGGATATTGAAGTCAGATCTATGATGCAGCTGCCATAGCAACCGGCAAATTTTTCATCCATGTAGAACATTCCCTTTATAGCTAAAGAACTCAAGTGGACTCGTGCATCAAATTGTGGTATGCTTGCACTTGAATTGTTTTATATGTATTGTATGTAGTTTTACGCATTGGCACTTGGCTTTGAAAGCATTCTGGTTCAAGGTTATTTGAAGTGGATAAGAGTGTCTGCTACATTGCATGTCTGCAAAATGTAAATTTAAATGTAAAGCTAGTGAAGGAGAAATATTTTTGACCTCTCACCTTGAAATACTGGGTTCCTTTCTGTTTGACTTGAGCCGCCTTCTCCAGTTTCTCAATCAAGTCCATTTCCCAGGATTCTTTGGCCTGTCAGACAAGTGTAATTCATGTTTCTCTCTTTCTCTTAACACTAGAGGGAGTGCAAAGTTTTCCAGAAAGGGTTGTCCAAGATCTAGACTTTAATCTAACAACCTAGGTCTGGGATATGAAGGCCTTCAGATGCATCTTTATATTAAAGCCAGGTGTTACAGGTTTAAGCTGTTCTCAAGGACTCCTCTGTCATAAGGCATATATGAATTATTGCTAAAACACAAATGATGTTTTGGATTATTTTATTCTTTAGACTACATTAATAATCTCAGATTATATTCAGAGCTTGATGTAAGCTTTGATAGACCTTGATAAATATGTCAAGCAAAGGTTCTCACCTTTTCAAAATCTTTGAGTGTCACCTCATATAAGAGTTCTGCATTTGGTCCAATGTTGTACTCTGACTTTCCTTCTTTGCCATAGCCATATCTATAAAACAGAGTACACATCAAACATGGAACTTGTAAACTTGCAAAAAGATAAATCAATATCATCTTCAAGTACATCTACAAAAATCAGAACACATCAGTTCATAATTTAATTCAAATTTAATATTTATATATTTTAAATATTTATAAATAATATGACATTTTTATTTAAAATTCATTACATGCAAAGTGACATTTTAAGCCTTTTTTATTTTTTGTTGATACATAATTTTTTGATGAGTAATTTACTCAAAGTCAAAATTAAATACAGTGGAACCTTGTTATCATTTGCCCTGGTTATTGTACAATTCAGTTATCGTTGACTTGTTTTAGGGAAATATTATCCCAGTTCCTGTTTTTTGTGGGCATGCCCATGTGACTCGCTGCTAATTTTGGGGAAACAAAGCATCCGCCCATATGTTCATGTCGTTCATTCTGGCTTTATTTCTCACATTGCATCCACCTGAAAACAGGTGTGAAAATAAACAGTGGCCAAGAACCCTGAGAACAGGTGTACAAAACAAAGGCTGCCAGGTGGACCACACGCTCTAAAACGAGAATAAACCTGTAAGAGTGATGTTAAATGTTAATTTATCCATTTCATTAGTCTTTTGTATTTATTTCTCGTTGTTTTCTGTATGTAAAACTTTAGTTATTCTATATAAACTGTTTTTGTTAATAGTTTGAAGTGTCTGTAATGGTTTAATTGGATTTACATTATTTTTTATGGAATAAATATTACAGTTATTATTCATTTCAGCTATCATCAGGCAGTTTAGAACAGATTAATGATGAAAACCAACGTTCCATTGTATTGTAATAATTTTACAATTAAATGTAATTAAAAAATTGTGATTTCCTGAGCTATAAACCATACTGATCAACAGAAAAACATATATAATATAAAATAGTTTACCTTTTTGAATTATGCTATGAACACAAAAACTTTCACAATATTAACAGTTTTGCTGTGGCACTGTGCTTAAACATTTTCAGTTGATTATTTGATTTTGAAGTATACACTGATGTTTCATGCATTTAATTATGGCTATAATAAATGGTACCTTTCTGAATAAACATACAAATTGCAGTGCATCTAAAATATCTTCAGGATTCTGATTGAAATAACGATGACATACAGTTTAAGTGCATCATGTGAGATATTGTTTAATCACTGCAATAAGTCTTTTAAGTCTGTACTGAATCTATTAACATTATAATATACATATTACTGTACTCTGTGGATACACTGTGCAATTGGGTGGTTTTATTTCTTCCCACCCTTCTATTTCATGCTACTACTGTAGAAAAGTAAATGTTTTATCAAGATAAGTTAATATTTTGCATCGCATATTTTGAATTGCAGACCAAGTGTTTGTGATGCTTTTGATGACTCACATATTCAGTCAGTCATAGTGAGCATTGCTGCTCTACTCAACAGTTTAGCTGGTAATAAAATTGTTTGTTTTTGTTTTCTGTACATTTTGTTATGATGTATGTATAAACTTGTAGTAATCACTTATATGACAAACTTTACTCTAAATATTAACTCATTTTGAAAACATTTTCACCACATTGTTAATTCCAGCAGGGGATTAAAATAAGGGTGGGAGTTAGATTTTTTTGGAAGCTGAAAATTTTGGACCACCCTAGTGTGTAATACGTATATCATAATGTCATACTGTTGTGACCCTTCAGTACATACTTTCGTTTAGACTGTAAAGGATGCTGCAGACACAACTATTTAGTGAAATGCCTACCCATGTAAAGTGTCACATATTCTTTTCTAACATCTACTCTTATTTTCTGTTGGAATCAAACAAAATTCAATAATACATTTACATATATATAATGTGTTATTAATGTGTGCATTGAAGGTGTTAAATATTTATGTTTTATAATATATTTTGTTAGAATGAATATATAATATATAATGTTATGTTTATAATATAGTCAGATAAATATATACTCATCTGCAACTATGCTGCATCTCATCGATACTCATACATACTCAAGCTCATTTTAAAAAAGTAATTAGTAATAACTGACAAAATGTATAAATTAAATGATTTTAAAAATAGACATCCAGAATTAAAAGCAGAGCTGCTGATGAATATAAAATTATAAAAGTTATATTAAAATCTATATTCAGAGATGCTTATATTTCAAAGGTGACCACTACTTCTTGAAGCAAAAATGTTGAAAAAATTTAATAAGTAGATAATTACAGAATATTGCTCATCTTTGAATAGCATCTTGTTGTTTACTTGAAATATTGACTAAAACAATTATTTAATTATCTTTTTAAATGTTATTTAATTTCTATTTTTGCCAGTGTGATTGCACACAATAGAATTTGACCTCTGCATTTAACCCATCTGTGCAGTGAAACACACAACAACCTTCTGGTCACAAGATCAGATCCCTACCACCAGACCCCTAATTAAAACTGCCTATTGTCATATTTAGACATCAGGTAATAAAAAATAGTATTTTACTTATATCAAATAAAACCCCCTGAACCTACTTGGGTTTTATGTATAATAGACAGCATTCTCCTTTTTGCATCTTTTCCATTGCCCGGTCCACTCCCAGAGGAACCCCCATGTCCTCAGATTCACCCACAACAAAGGTGATGTCTCGAGACTCGAACAAGTGATCACCACACCATCCTTCCAAGTGCACTTTAACACAAAGTAACAGTAAGGCTAAGAAAATATTGACGCAGTGCTTATTGTTTTATCACATTAAATGCTGACTTCATGTAAGGTGCCTCAAGGATATTTGGACATACCATGAACTGTGGCCCCTTCATTGGGATTGTTGTAGCCTTCACCTTTGACCTTTATTCTCCTCAAGATTCCTCCATCCTCAGTAAGCTCCTCCCCTCTAAAGTTCAGCAGCTCTACCTGAAAAGGGGGACATGTCAAACATTAGCATTTTAGTTGTATATTAGCATAACCAATTGAGCTCCAATCTCACCAAAAGAAGCCTGAGTCACTTTTACCTCAAACAGTAGAGTAGAGTTGGGAGGGACCTTTGGGGGACTGCCAGCAGAGCCATAGGCATATTCAGGTTTACACAGCAGCAGACATACCTCTCCTATCTGCATGGAACACACACCAATATCCCACGCTTTGATCACCTGGCCTATGGCAAACCAATAGAGAGAACATCATGAACACCTAGTCCTACCTGACTGCACAAGTTATAATAATGCAGTCATAAAAACAGTAATAGACATGTGCCTGACTACTGCTAATGTTGCAGCTGTAAGCTATGTATCCTTACTTGCCCTTTGGAAAAATTGAGTTAATTTAATTTAAACATTAACATGTTGCATTGCATAATTATTTTTATGTGATTACTTAAATCTGTCATTAATAACACAGTTAAGTATATAATTACATTTACATTTTATTTACATTCAGTGTAAACATTTTAATTAGGGATGTTTTTTGTTTTGTTGGTTGGTAATTTTGGTAATATGGTCATAAAAACAGAAATAAACATGTACCTGATTACTGCTGTTGTTCCAGATGTATACTATGTATCCTTACTTGACATTTTAAAACTTATTATTAGCAGGCAGCATTGCCTAATTATTCATATGTGATTACATGATTCAATTATTAATAACACAGTTAAATACATAACTACATTTACATTCAGTGTCAACATTTCAATTTTGCACATTTTTTGTTTTTGTTTATTTTGGTAATACAGTCAGAAAATAGTAATATACATGTGCCTGACTACTGCTGTGTATCCTTATTTGACCTTTGAGTTACCATTAACATATTGCATTACATAATTATTTGTATGTGATTACTTAACTCGGTAATTAATAACAGAGCTACACAATTACATTTGCATTTTATTTATGTTCACTCTCAACATTTTAATTATGCATTTTTTTGTGACTTTTAATTTTGGAAACTGTAAATCAAAAGAAAAGCAAGCCTTTACAAACAACAATAACATTTTGTGAAATTCAAAACATAATAAATATTATCATTTATTAGTTCTACTTTCTAAGAATTATTATCCAGTAACTACATGGGAAACAATGCTGTCTAAGTTATTCTTTGGTTACAGAAGTAAAGAATGCAAGTCTGAAACCACCAGTGGTTTCAAGGAGCTTAAGCTGGTAATAAAAGCTAATTTCTTTTTTATTTTATTCCAAGAAATTTTGAATAATTTCTATTGTTTGCACAATGTAAATGTGAAAGAAGGTTTTTGTAAAGTTTTAAGGAGTTCTGAGGTTTTGGTATGAGAGAAAAAAAACTGAGGATATGCACATGAGAAATAATCTTTAGTACAAATGGGTGTAGTGCAGGGAGGTGCACTGAGAACAGGTTTGTTGTGGCATGTGCTTGCATCTTTGAATACAAAATGTACTAATATCCTTTTAATATAAACTGACTGTGCCATAACAGTACTATATTACTGTGACTTACATGACTAATTGGGTTAAATTGTCAGGCATGAGTTAACAGGAATTTCAACCCTGCCCTGTTAAATAAATCTGCCAAAGACATTACATAACTAACTACAAGAAAAAGAAGAGCAAAAGAACAAGAAATACAAAAGAAGGATTAAACAGGTTACTGTCTACTGGCTGAATGACATTTCTGTATCTGTCACATCTGTCACCTTCTGGCATGCTCATATGTGAGGGAGGTGAGGGAGAAATACGTCATGTAATTTAAGTCGAACAGTCTACCTATTTCATAACTACCAATTTAACTCATGAATATGCTGTTTTAATATGAATTTATATTGACTTGATCATTTGCATATTTCTCAGCCACCACAATAAAATCCCCAACATTGCATCATCACATAAAGTTCACCACTGGAAATTTTCCTATGTATCTGTTTGAGTCAGATTTTAAAAACATGACCTCTGTTATAACTGTTAAATTACACTTTCATTTCATGTCTTTTTCCAATAGTGGATATTTATTACCATTGAGATTTACTTATGTTCTCATGTAAACTGTTTAAATCATAATTCTTTTACTGCTATTCTAGTATATTTGTGAGGACAGTAATACACTTTCTACTCAGACTGAGCTACTAATTTTCTCATATTCTGATTTTTAATATAGTATTACCCCAATTTATTTTAGTGGCCAATTATCCCGCCCCTTTTATCAACTCTCCCTATCACTATCACTTACAATGTCACTCTCACACAGTTCTGATGGATCACCCAGCAGATGCCGAGTCAGTTGACATTGTTTAGAATGCTTAGGAGAGTGTGAAATCTTGCCCACCCAAAAAGAGAGCACGGCCTATTCTGCTCTCTCAAGGCCCCTGCTGTCGATGGCAAGCAGCATGACTGGGATTCAAACTCTCGATCCTCATATCACAGTGGCAGCAGCGCCTTAGTCCACTAAGCCACTTGGGGCCATTTGAGTTTTTTTTTTTATTCTGGTTTGGAATTGCTTTGTTGCTGATAGTTGCAGGACATACTATTATTTTATTTTTATTGTTCACTGTACTTCTACTCTATTTACCTTTTTAACTACTATCCAAGTTGTCAGTATTTCCTTGTAGTATCAGTAGTTTGAAGAAGTTTGTAACAGTGGCAGCATTATGAACCCATTTTTTCCACCAGCCCTTTAAAATAACTGCACAAATTTACTTTTAATATTAAAATTTAAAAAATTATATTAAATAATCAAACTACAAAAAACTGGTACACCAACATGGCACATCATCATGTCAGCATGAAAATGATTTACTGGAGGTTATCAAATCATGTAATAGAGTGATGGTATCAGCATCTTGGAGATAATGTGGGGAGCACTGTTATGTGCATTCTAGGACTGGAAATACTTGAACATGACTTGTTTTAAGCTCAGAAATTCCAAATCAAACACATAGCATCATCAATCAGCTCATACAAAAAAAGCAAAAATGTCAGGTATGATAAATGGTACAAACGGCAATGTATTTTACCTCTGCTTTTATCAGATAAAATTGCTTTACATAAAGCCTGATATGAATATCAGCAGTATCACAGGATTAATGATAATACAAATTTTAACATGTTCAGAATGTTTGGAATCCTTGAAAAAAAAACCTCTAGATTTATAGACTTATTCTTTTGGGTTAAAAAGGTATTTCATCACTCAGCATGTTCTATTTATAAACCATTCTTTTGGTGAGATCAGTAAAATTCTAAAATTCTAAGACAACGTGTTAACATTTTAAAATATATCAGATGTATTAGAATTAACTGCTGTGAAGTATTTACGTGTATCAGCCATAACATTAAAGCCAGTTTGCTAATATGGTTAAAATGCAGTCAGTCATCTGCTTGCAACAAAACGCCTCCGACTCACTGAGTCATGGCCTATACAAGGTGTTCTGTGGTATCTGGCATCAATATCTTAGCAGTAGGTCCTTTATGTTTTGTAAGTTGGGAGGTGGAACTGCCGTGGATTGGACTTGCTGTTTCATCCCACAGACTTAATTGAGATCTGATCATTTTGAGGCTACAGCTGGTACACACTGTACCCCACAAGCCTTCCTGCTTCTGACCCAGTCTCCTGACCATGGCTATTTGGCCACTGTCATAGTGGTTCAAGTCTGAAAACCATATTTTTATCCAGAATCTAACACATTTATGAGAAACAAGTGTTCGCTTCTCATCCAATACATCCCAGACCTCCATACAGATCTGTATATATTCTAGAAGCTTATGAATTTGCCTGGCTTGAATGCAAAAATAAAATGTACAACAGATTTCAATACCTTTTCCCACATTGAAGACAAAAGGCTCCTT
Source organism: Crenuchus spilurus (assembly GCA_036984385.1). NCBI lineage: Eukaryota > Metazoa > Chordata > Actinopteri > Characiformes > Crenuchidae > Crenuchus > Crenuchus spilurus. The sequence continues at coordinate 41,432 of BRDA01001360.1, read as the reverse complement.
GCGATCATAACTGGAATCAAACTTCTTCCCATTAAGCAGTCTGCCTGTGTAGTGGACCTGCACTTTGTCCCCTATCATAGGCCTCTCCCCTTCTGTACCATGCCTCTTCACTATCTGTGAAGACACAATGAAAATCAGTCATCATCATCACCATCATCACTTTATACTTTACATATTCTGCTCTTATACTGAAATCAAACAGAAAAGAAAATCAAAGTGCTCTATTTCCACATTTAAACTCATTTAAAGAACTAAAATAAATTATTCGTGAACATTCTGAGCACATAATTTTTGTTGTTACTTTTATTTTAAACAACTAAACAATTTTAGATTACCAAAACAAAAAATATTGCACAATGTTTTGGAAGACAAATTTTATATTTATTAATAATGTTATATTTTTCATTTTTCATTTAATGAGCTAATGTACAATGATGGGGAAGAAATGTCTCAGACAACGTGATGTAAGATTACATCATTTAGACAAACCATATCTACCATGACCATGAGTAACAGTATTAGTAATACTTCGGACTACACACAATCATTCAAATACATTCCTTTGTCTACTGACTTCAAATGTAATTTATTGATTAGTAATATAATATGAAGAAATCATGACTGTGATGTACATATAGAGAGAGGAAATAAATATTACTAACCTTGCACACTCCTCTGTCTTTGCTTGGAGTGATGTCTACACCCTTTGAGTTAAAGAGAGCTATGGGAGACTGGCTAGTCGAGGACTCATCACCAAACGTGGCCATGTCAGCATTAGCACATGCCCTTGTTCCCCTAAAACAAAAACACACATACAGTAAGCAGACCAGTTAAAATACAGCATGTTTATATAATACAGTGAATTATTACAGAAATATCATTACTGGATATCATCATAACCACATACACTTTACCTTTAAACCCCAAATCACACTCGATATTTTAGTGTGTATTTAGAGTGATTCTCCAACAATTACAATACTGTGAGAAAAGTTCATTTGTGTTCATAATTAAATTCAAAAAGGTAAACTGACATTTATTTCACATGCCTGACACATAACGTTCAAATTTCAATAGTTTTTATGTTGATAATATTTGAATAAGAATTTACTCAAAATATTTGAGATACCGGATTTCTGATTTTCAAGAGCTTTAAGTCATACTGAACAACATTAAAAAGCCTGAAATGTCAATTTATGTGTAAAGAATATAAAATGTTTTTTTTTATTCAATTATGAAAAATTTTTCAAGATATTCTAATGTTTTGATGTGTTACTATAAATACATAGTAAGACAACCTTGTATTTTAGGAATTAAAGTGATAATTATGAGAAATGTATACTCTCTGTTAACATTATTATTCAAAAACATTTGTCACCTAAAATGGTATTGGTGATACTGGTATTATAAATGGTATTATTAATTCTTCACAAATCAATATTAAAGTGGTAATAAATAAATAAATATTTATACATACAGTACCAGTCAAAAGTTTGGACACACCTTTTCATTCAATGTTTTTATTTTTTTCTGCATTGTAAATGAATACCTAAGTCATCATGTGGGGCAGCCATAGTCGCTGGTTCGATCCCCAGACAGGACATGACTGAAGTGCCCTTGAGCAAGGCACCTAACCCCCTAACTGCTCCCCAGGCGCTGGTGGATAAGGGCTGCCCACCGCTTCGGGCACAAATTCTCACAGCCTAGTATGTTCACTAGTGTGTGTGTGTGTTTCACTGCACAAATGGGTTAAATGTGGAGGTCAAATTCCGTTGTGTGAAAACTCACATTGGCTAAATTGGTTGATCTTAATCTTAATCTTAGTAAACTTAAAAGTGTCACACAAACCAAAATATGTTTTATATTACGTAGGCACGCATGCACAGAACTGATGGTCTCAAATACATTAAGAGGGCAATAAATGCAAGAAACCTGTAAACTAAGGAAGAGGTGTCTACTCTGAAGAATGTAAAACATAAAACATATTGTTTACTAAATAATTCCAGATGTATTTCTTCATAGTTTGGATGACTTTAGTATTAATCTACAATGCAGACAATTTTTAAATAACGAAAAACCACTGAATGTCCAGAAGGTGTGTCCACACTTTTGACTGGTACTGTATAAAGACACACATTGTATCACAAATACATTGTGTGATAAAAAAATAGGTTTCTCTTCAAGACTGAGCAAAAAAAAACATGAAATATGAAAGTTCAGCACAGTGGTTTGTTTTTTATTAAAGTTCAGTTAATCTCAGGAATAAAGAATTTCAATCTAACATAACTGAAACAATGACTTTCTGACCCCTTGTGTTTTATTGTCATAGCTTGCATATTTTAGTGTCCTAGACTCTACGTTTTGATGTGCTAACAAGCACATTTTGTTGTTCTAGACTGTAAATTTGATTGTTCAAACCTGTGCATTTTAATTCTCTAGGCTGTACATTTTATTGTTTTAGCTTGTACATTTTAAAGCATTTTCTTGAGCTAAACTGCATAGTCTAGTGTTCCTTCTGCTTTAACTCACTCTTGTTAACCTCTTGATTGATTTTTATTAATGAGAGGATATGTTGACAGAGATGTGGTAAGAGGCACCAAACCCCAAACTGTTTCCTGGGTAGTGCTGCTGATGTGGCTGCCCACCGCTCCAAGTATATGTTAAATTATTAAAAGGATCAGTAGGGACTTCAGGGTCAGGACTGAAATACACAGTTAATATAGCAATAGTTTGATTTTGTGTGGTATAGAAAGAGTGTGTGCTCAAAAATAGTTGGGTTGGCATCATCGACTTTGTATAAATCGCATCTATATGCAAATGATTTACAAACTCTACAATATTCAGTTGTTTTATCTCATTAACCTTGACATAAACTAAATTTACTAAACTAAACTGATTAGGACACTGCATGAACTCCTTAAACCATTGCTTTTTGACATTCCATAGAAAATTTTAAAGGTGTGTTTTAATGGGGCAGGGGTGGTTAGGGATCTGGTCTTGTGACCAGAAGATCACCGGTTTGATCCCTTGGCCATGTCATGACTGAAGTGCCCTGGAGCATGGCACCTAACCCCTAACTGCTAACCCCCTGGGCACTGTGGATAGGGCTGCAAACCACTTTGAGCACATGTTCACAGCCTATAGTGTGTTCACTAGTGTGTGTATCACTGCACAGATGGGTTAAATGTGGAGGTCAAATTCTGTTGTGTGCAAATCACATTGGCAAAATGTTTAACCTAATGTAATGAGAAAATAAATTTACCTTTCAAGTATTCAACTGGCACAGACATTATTGCCCTACAGTCTAATGTAATATAACTTGATAATAAACTAAATATACTGGCTTAAATTTTCTTCTGTTATTTGTTAGCTTCACTACAAAACTAAAGAAGAAAACCTCACACTCCACTTTTAGCATAATCCTTTAAAACTGCTTTTACTAACATTATTAGCTCTTATTGAACTTGAAAGCTTCCCCAAATCTGTTCGTCAATGTAGTACATTGAGAGCAGGTGTCACAGCATCCTACACTGGCAGTGGGGCATATCCTCTTTTTCTAAGAGGTTTTACAGTTTCCTGTTCAGCTTTCTGTTTAAAATGTTCTTAAAATAGTGCTAAGGAACACAGCTGTGTAGTCATCAGTGAATTTTAAAACAACGTAAAGTGGAGGTGAACCCTGCTATTATTAACCTCTCAGTGAAACTAGATTTGAGGAGCTTCTAGCTATGACATTGTTCAAGCAGTGATGTTTCATCTTTTCATTTGATGATTGTTAAAATAACTCCATATGTATATATTCACAAAACAAAACACATAAGCTCAACTACATCTTCTTGATCTAATTTGCAATTAGGAATGTGTTAGCAGAGTGAGAGACAGGGAGAGAGATATATAGTCAGTGAATGAGAGAGAGGGTCCCAGAGTCTTTATCTTTGTTGTAACAGTTTGTAAAAGGGAATGATGTATGCTTATCCATAAGTACCTTGCTGCCTGTGTTTGTGCGCATGTGTAATAGAGAGTGTATGTGTCTTTGTAATGGGAGGAGGTGTGTGTGTGTGTGTGTGTGTGTGTGTGTGTGTGTGTGTCTGAAGAGAGAGAGTGAGAGAGAGAGAGAGAGAGAGAGAGAGAGAGAGAGAGAGAGAGAGAGAGGGAAAGTGTACACTAAAGCTCATGAGTGTGTGCAGAGGAACACTATGTTCCCTCCATTCACAGTTCCTGGCACAATCTGATGGCGTATACCAAATTTCAGCTTCACACTGGAGCTCCGAGACCACTCTGTGTCATTTCACCTCCAAGTGTTAAACCAAACAAACTCATCATTCAAGATCCATTCCCTTCAGCTGCGCCAATCAAGCATCACCAAAAAATAAATTAAAATACTGTACAGGTAATCATATTTATAGCATATTTAAGACCATACTAACTGTCAGTGGTCAACATAAATGATAAATAAGCAAAATAAGCAGCTTTCTGTTTATGACCATCTCCAAAACAGCACTGCACCCATTTTAAAATTTAAAAATAAATGGTTCTTAGCTTGGATGTAAGATTTCTAAAAAAATCAACTGATATAATACCTTTAGATTAAACAGAGGCACTTTATATTTTAAAAGGGTTTGTTTATCACATTCCTGCATCTCATTTACAGGAAAAAAAAAACATTGAGGTTCTTTAGGGATGCCGATGCTCCAGCAAACCATTTAAGCATTGACAACAATGAACTCTTGAGTGCACCATGATAAAAAAAATGGTTCTTACATAGTAGCAAAAAATTACCCAAAAAAAGTATCATCAAGGAGAAAAAACATTTAAACAATAAATGTGTGTGTGTGTGTGTGTGTGTGTGTGTGTGTGTGTGTGTGTGTGTGTGTGTGTGTGTGTGTGTGTGTGTGAGAGAGAGAGAGAGAGTTTGTGAGACTGTATTTACTGCCGTTTTTAAGTTCAATCATAAACTGATTTCTCAGTGCAGAGGCAAAACTTCTCAACGCACATTCTGTTATCATATAGGTATGATGTTTTAGCAGTTAAAGCCACCTGTAGGTAATATTTTCATTTGATGACAGCTTAGATATTCAAATCACACATCACCTAACAAAAACCAGATTATACCACACTGATTACTGCTCACCATGAAGGATGGTCAACTCAAACAGCCAACATCATTATCTGTGTTGATGAATGATGTTGTTCTGATACTAATTAGACTTGCTGGTTTAAATCTTTAGATGGAAGTCTCGTGAGTATTATGTCCGCGGAGTGACCGGAGGGATGCAGGAACAAAAACAGATCAGAGAAGAGAACATTCAGTCCAGTCCTGCACACACTATGACTCAAGGCTCTCGCTCAAAGAACTTAATGTTTATCCCCCACACACACATACACACGGACAAAAACCTCTTGTCATGATATATGTGGAAACAGCCATTCTTACATATGAGTAGCTGTTAACAATGACAGGAAAATACAGTCTCAACACATGGAAATGAATGTACACATGTCTTAGAGGATTGTGATTTAGAGTGTATTTAAATTTATGCTGTTCTCTCTGCCTTATCTTAATGATTTACATACAATTCTAAATGATCTAGTTGCAAGTAATACTGATCACAATACCTCCATATAAATCCACTTAAACCAGTCACTTCAACATGGCTGAAGAGCATTGTTTGATAAAAGGATTAAAGCTCTTTCTGTAGACGACAGGATAGAAAATTCCATCCATGTAGTTTAGCTCAAATTTGAGAGATTGATGTCCTCTCATTTAGAATATGAACTTGCGTCCCAGCTCAGTGATTGGATTAGTGGACCTTTAGTAAACTTTGATGGAAGTGAAACGAAACGGAATTATTTTTATATTATTATGCCGAACCTACAGGATCTGCCAACATAACAAGCTGGATCCTGGAACAAAATGTTATGGAACATGAACGCAAAGTCTCACAAAGATAAACAACAGACCTATTTTTCACCAAGTGCCACATCTGTTCTTCTGCTCCCTGCCCTTCTGTCCAAAATACATTATAGTGAAAATGTATTTCAATATATTGTGTTTACATCTTCAAATTTTTTACCTTATAATTTGCTATTGTCTCCAACCTGATCTCATTCTGTGTTTCATTACCACACATTCTCTATAAACCTATCTCTGGTTCATCTGCATTAGTGACTCTTTTGCAGGTTGATCCATCTTTACGTAGTTCTTCATTAAAGAACTGAGTCAGACCTCAGCTCACATTTGTGTGGTTCCAGCTCACCAGATGTTTCTTGAACAAAGATGTAGACGCATGGCAGTTGACTCATTCCATCCTGAAACACGCCGTCTGCACTGAAACACACTCCGACAGCAGCTTAAGCTCATATACGTTAACACTCACAGAAAACACTCAGAGGCACATATTCTCATCATATGTCTATCTATCCTTTCAACGTCTCCTTTTTTCCCGCCCTGTTTCTTTTTATATATCCTCAAGACAAAGACAATCCTTTTCAAACACAGTATCCCATTAATGTCAGATTACTATCCTCCTTACAGTCTATTATTATAAACTAACAGGTATAGCCTATATTTGTATAACGGGGAACTGACAATAAACACACACTTGCATAAGTCTAGAGGAAAAAAACCTTGAATGTTGGCCTTCAGCAAGACAACAGATAAGGCACGGCAACACATTTACCATTAATTCCTTGTTCCATTTAAATGTATCTGTGATCTAATACTGACAAAAGCAGTCTACGAGTACATGACATAATTTAATGCTTGGTCCAGGTAGTAAGCTCCACTTCAGTTTTAATGAAGGAGAATCTGCAAGACTGTGTTCCTATATGAGCCCATGGATACAAAGACGGGTTCACTGAGTTCTTTTGAACTCTCTCATCAGAGCCTCAGTTTCTTTGCTTTTTTGGATGTGACATCTGCAGTTTCTGTACAACATACATGTGCTTTATGGCCATAACCATGCAATGGAGATGATATTATCCAAGCATGATAATATGGTGCAGTTGCTCACTTGGGGTACACAAGAATAAAAATATAATATGCCAATCCCATGAATCAATAGGCTACATTTTCACGAACCTACACATGACTGTTATGCTATATATATATATATATATATATATATATATATATATATATATATATATATATATATATAATACAGAGAGAGATATGGATAGCTAGACGTGCATCCCTAAGAGTGTAATTAAGACTTATTAAAACTTTGTTAAGCTATATGAAGTGTATATATTTCTGACTACTGCAGAATGTCTCGCTTTAACACTTAAGTCTAGCTTGTGTTTATATGAGCTGGTTAGAAAGAAACATCAAACAGAAGCTGAAATAAACGTAAACACTCACAGTATTTCTCTTCTTTCTCCGGGTCCTCTCATGTGTTTTTCTGTATATCCGCACGTAACTTGGGCGAATCTTACCGGCGGCGAGTGCAACATGTAGCTCGAGCACTTTAACGGCGCGGCGCGTGCTGCTGCTGTGACGCCGCCCTCCCGGCGCGAGAGTACTCAATGTTCCACCGGCACGTTTCGCCGTGGGTCCTTTTTTTCTAATCTCACCCATATTCCGAGAAACCACGCCCCCGCGCGCTGGGATTGGCTAGGAGTTCAAACACACACAGTCTGCTCAAACCTTCTTAATCACCAGTCAGTTTGTTTCGTTTCGCAGCGCAGTTGTGCTGCTCTCCATTGCCTGTTGGCTCCACATGAACTCTACTCCATCTAACAGAGGTGTGCTTTTTGTTTTGGAACATTATGTGTATGTTTCTATTTTATAAACAACGAATGTTGGTGATTTTCTTCGTCAGGTCCTGAGCAAAGTGAAAAAGAGGCATGACCTTATTGGAGATAGGGCATTACAATGAATAAATAACACTGAATTCGTTTTAGAAAGGAAGAAGCAGCCCACGGTAACCTGGTGAGTAGGTTCTCTTAGCTAATCATAGCGCAGGGAGGCGGGGCTTGTCGGAATATACGTGTGTGACGGGGAGGGATAAATAATAAGCGCTCCGGAAAACTACATAGAACCGAGAGAGGAAAGGAGGAGCGACGAGGCTTAGGGGCGTGGCCAACAAGCCGAGGGCAGTTCCTGTAAACTCTCCACCACCACAAAAGTAACACAGTGTTCCGGCTGTACTGTAGCTCGCCGTGATGAGAACACAGTGTCCTAGCTCAGACACCCTGACCCGTAACCCGTTACGCGCCGACTCCCGCAGGGAACAGCGTGTTCACGCGGCCTGCCGTCGGCTCCGGACATAGAGCGAGCATTGTGTTTAATCCAGATAACCAGATAGACTTTAATTTGTAGCATAAGATGAGCTGCTCTCGCTAATGATGACTGAAATTGTTGTTTTCCTGCACGCTGCTGGGCTGGGTACACCGTGTCTCTAAAATAAATATATACAAATAAAGTAATCATTTATTTATTGTAATTTTTTCACTCTTCACTTTTGGTAAATGAAACATGATTGGTCAACATCAAACTGATTATAATGGAACATAATAATAAGACTCCCACCTACTATAAGAGTTCATGTTTGCCTCCAAAAAAGCATAATAAACTTGCCAAAAGAAATGGGAATAGCTTTAAAAAAATAATCAGATTTCTGTGAATAGGTCTTTTGTGGAAAACAACCAGCCTGGACTTTAAATGGGTTGGAACAGGCCAACTAGAGTACACAACAACAATATATCCAACAATCACCACTAATTCACTAGAATGAACACATTTAGTCATCTGGGCTTCACAACTGGACATCTTTTTTATGTCATCAAACTATTACTCTTTCCACACAGCCCTTAGGATAAGAACAGAAATAACACACTGTTACTTCTGTATTTGCAACATGTTCCTTCTCTCTTTGTGCAGCAGGAGACGTGACGTTCTCTCCAACTGATAACCCTGAAATCCAAAGCCTGTCTGCTTTAAGATCCTCTTAGTCATGCTGCCCCTCAAAAGCTCAAGACCCAAGGCTATTTCACTGTAGTAAAAAATAGCAGGGACTACTTCATTCATCACAGGAGTGAAAAAATAGCCCTTAATTATATCTTATATCATTGATCAATATTCATATTTATGCTTCATTTCACACTGAGTGTATTCTCTAAGATTTGTTCTGTTTATTTTACTTTAATTTCTTTATTTCTCCTTAGTGAAAAGGTCTGTTTCCTTTGATACTCGTTATAGTCTGTGTACTTGATTATAGTCTGTTAATACACTTGAAATGAAAAGTTGTGTCACATGCAGTTGATTTGAGGTGTGTTAATGTCAGTTTGAGAGCACCTTGTGTTTTGAAATATCAGATTTCTGGAAATTCTGCACTTCTCTGCAGACCAGCAGGCCTTCGATTTATCATCTTAGAGGATAACACAATCCAGTGCTGACTAGAGTTGATGTCTATGCAGCAGTTGGAGTTCAGCAAGGCTGAGTGTGCAAAATGCTCATTAAGGATGGCACAAGAAGGAAACAAAGAGCACACAGAGGCCATTCAAGGACACATGTTCAGAACAGCACTTTACACTGCCAGTAATGTGCAAGTGAGGTCTATAGCACCTTCTTAGTTTGGTAGGTTTTAAATAAATGACGTGAAAACATTTAGAACTGTTTTATATCTGTACTCCTTTAAACAAGTTTAGATATGATACTTTAAAGCTTTAAATTCAGTTTGCATTGAAAGTATGTCTGTTTCCCATGAAGAAACAGTTCTTTGAAAACAGTAATTGTGGTAGGTATTGAGCAACACTAAAAGGACGCAACGTGAAACACACAGAGAGGTGTCTTCACTACCCTCACAGGCAAAAAGTACACCACACCCAGCCTTAAACACTGCCTATTGAAGTACTATCCTTTTACTTAACCTAAAACTAAAGGTCACTGTCTTATTACATAATACTCCATAATACTCTACCTAAATAATTAGTAATTATCCTTCTGCAGCAAAGACTATTGAACATGGAAAACACTATACTGAAATAGTATTACTGAATTTATAAATTAATAGGTTTTTATGCTGCCCAATGACAACAGTATCAACAATGGCTGACATGTTTTACTTATAATAAAAGATTAAACAAGTATATGGCACTATTAGCTGACTACCAACTGCAGTTAGTGCTGTGTATACCTCCATGTACTATCCTATATTAATACAACAGAAATTTAATCAGTATTCCTTTAAGAACCTTAGAATAAACTCAGGGACAATACTGTAACATAAATTATCATTAAAAGACTGCAGGCATATTGCAGAAGTAATAAATGGCACATCACTATACAGTATATAGATATATTGACTATAGACATATTGTTCAGAGAATAGATTACAGTCCCACCAGTCATTATGAGGCCCATGTATGCCTGAGCGCATTACAAACATGCTTTCTGAGAACTCAAAACATATATAACTGCAAGCCATTTTCAAGACCCATTCTCAGAGAACATCAGAAGTAATGGTTACTGGACAGGCAACAAACCTTTAGTTCTGAGAAGAAAAAACAAAACCAAATGAGCCACATTTATCAGCACCTCAACAAATTCTTAGAAACAGAATGTACCTGAAGGAGCTTTCCAATTAAAATTGATCAGTGTATCAGAACTTTCAAGCAGTAATTCATGACTTTCTGTTATATACTGTATATACAGTATCCTCCTAGGACCTGGCATGTCCACATATGTGGACATCACATTTTGGGTTGTCTAGACCAAAAAACTAAATTTTGCCTGGGGTAATCCAGGTGCCGATCACCCAAATAGCAAAGAGAAATAAAGAATGCATGCCATGTTCAGGTCTTAGGAGGATATATATAAGGTGACATAGAGATTAAAGTCCTAGCCCGTTTGGTGCCCTGAACAAACAACCCTCCCAATACCCTTACCCCAACCCCCCTCTCCCCCACTGTCAATCGAGTAAACCCACAAACTAACATCTAGAAAATTGCACATATTTAAAAATACAGCAATAATACGGTCCAATCAATGGACCAACCACGCACAGTAAGGAAGATAGTAAAAGAAAAACATCCTGTAGAATCACTGTTAGAGAGTTACAGAAGAAAATAGCATCTTGGGGCAGCCAAGTCTTGAAAGCTACCATTAGATTCCACCATAACACCAACAGGTTACTTGAAAACCATGCTTGGAAAAGTGCTTAGCTGTCAACTAACCACAAACATAAGCCTGGAGTTTGATAAATACACAGTGCTGGGACTTTGAACTACGTTATATGGTCAGACAAAATGAAAAAGGAGCTTTTGGTAACAAACACACAAGGTGGATTTGGCATAAAAAGGATGACTACACTGAAAAGTACACAATGTCTACTGTTAAGTATGGTAGTGGGTGATGTTGTGGGTTTTTTTCTCCAAAGGCCCTGGGAACCTTGTTAGAATATAAGGCATCATGGACTCATTGTGACATACCAGGACAGTTTAAATCAAAATCTCTATGTCTTTGCCAAGAAACTAAAATTGGGTCATCATTGGATTCCAGAAGGACAGTGATCCAAAACATATGTCCAGATCAGCTAAAAATGGTTTTCTGAACACATAATTAAGCTTCTGCCACAGCCATCTTAGTACCCTGATCTAAACATCTTAGCTAACATGTGGAGTGAGCTAAAGAACAGGCTGACATATAAATCTGGATGATCTGTAGAGGTTCTGTAAAGCGGAGTGATCTGAAATTACCCGCTCTGCAGGCTACAACCTTAGAAGATGTTTTAGGAGAACACTGTGTCCTGTTTTATTGACTAAGCAAGTCTATGCCAAGTATTAAATGCAGGGTTACCAAAAATTGTGGCACACATAGTTTTCTTGAAGCATTTTTTTCTTGATTCTTCATCATTTTACTGGAGGTAAAAACATTGTGGAGAATACTGTATACACACTCACTGGTCACTTCATTAGGAACTGTTTCTACACTCATTGCCCCTTTTATGAGCTCCACTGACCAAATGGGTGTACTTTGTAGTTCTACAAATACTGTAGTCCATCTGTTTCTATGTATACTTTATTAGTCTCCTTTCATCCTGTTCTTCAATTATTGGGACCCCTACAGAGCTGGTATTATTTAGGTGGTGGATCCTTCTCAGCACTGCAGTGACACTGATGTGGCGGTGGTGTGTTAGTTTGAGTTATGCTGATATGAGTGGATCAGACACAGCAGAGCTGCTGGAGATTTTAAACACTATGTTACGTCACTGTTAGACACACATACCTTGTTTGTTCACCTTGTAGATGTAAAGTCAGCAGCTTTTCTGTTCCTGCATAGTTTTGGTCATCTAATCCTTCAATGGTAGTGACAGGACCCTGCCCACAGGACACTGTTGGCTGGATTGCTTGGTGAGCGCACTATCTTCACTCTAGCAGTGATACTTTGATGTTAAAAACTAGCAGATCAGCTGTGTCTAATTCACTCATACCAGAGCAACAAACACTACCACACCATCAACTCAGGGACACTGCAGTGCTGGGAATGATGCACCAAATAATACCTGCTTTGTTTTGGTCATCTGGGGGTCCTGACCATTGAAGAACTGGGTGAAATTAAGCTAACAAAGTATACAGAGAAACAGATGGACTACAGTCTGTAATTGTAGAACTACAAAGTGCACTTATATGGTAAGTAGAGCAGATCAAATTGACATCTTTACTTATCTTCATTTTGAAACCCCACTGACGGTAAGCACACACAACATACCATCCTAGACTAACAGGATGCCTCACTAAGCAAAGTACAGCAAAAACAAATACTGTAACCTAAACAGGCATTGAAAACAAAAAAATAACATATATGTAACAGTGTTAAAGGTACCTTTGAGTATGTAATACAATATGTGCGTTTGTATAAACACCATACATCATAATCATTATTGTAAGTAAATGCAATTATAATCAAACGTAAAAAAAAGTACTTGTGTATATGTTGTAAAATAGTCTGAAGAACACTGTTCCAGATGTTTTCCTTACAGTTCTCTGCCATCATTTGCATTTGTTTTATTCTATCAACAGCTGCACTTGGTTTAACATAATGAAGCAATTAACCAGAACAGGTACTGATAACTCCAAATAATACCAGATAATTCAAAATATATTTATTTTAATATTCTTATTACACAAAACTCTACCTCAGTGTCTGTAAAACTATATTTTCAGGCTGAAGAGCTGAGGTCTGAGATTAAAACAAAAAATGTATTTTCTTTTTGACTCTGTGAGTTTTGGTTTACTTACCAATTATCAATGATAACAGGCCCAAAACGTAAACAATTCCAAAATGTGGTATAAAAATAGTTATGCTGGTTAATTGCTCCAACTCTGCAAATATTTTACTGAACCTCTGTGTAAAGGGTTGACCTCTCTCTCTCTCCCTCTCTCCCTCTCTCTCTCTCTCTTACACACACACACACAAAAGAAAAGAAAAAAAAGAAAAGAAACAAAAGCTCAAATGTTTGAGTTCCAGGATCATATGTAGGCTATATGTATATAATCTATTGCTATTATCAGTCAAACAATATGATAACAAACAATATATCTCATCAGCATCAGAGCAGTGATATGTTAGGGAACAAACTTTAACAAAAAGTTTTTAACAGAAAAAAAAACGTAAACAAAAATACCTTTATCAAAAATGTGGTTCTTCTGAAATCAGTGGTATTCTTGGTAGTGGTAGTCTTTTCTCCAACTCAGTGTGAGGACTTTAAAGTGAATTCACATATAATAGGGGCTGTGTTTTTAACCTGCATGGGTTATTGCATGCATGCATATGCTATTGTGACAAACAGGTCTGAATAGGCTGCTGAAACATGGGCTGTACTTGTACATTTAACACAAAAACCTGGGTATCTGTCATCAGCAACTGAGCTATATTATAATAGCAGTTTGGACAAAACTCACATTTCTGACAATATTTTAATCTAAAGATTAATGTGTAACACTCGTCAGCCCTTGTTTTACAGACTGTGAACACTGGGCTAACCTGTGTCTCTGCACCTCCTCTGAGAGTGAACAGCAGCTTCACTGTAAGCTCAAACTGACGAAGCGCCAGTACGCGGGAACAACATGTCCTTATTAATCATAATGCTGAGATAGTCTACGTGGAAATGACTCGTCTCCGAATCATCAGTCACAACGAGTAGGATATTGGGTATCAAGAACAAAAGACATTTTTATTGGAAGCTAATGCTAGCCTGTTGTTTACTCTGGCAGTTTCTCTGAGTCTCGGTGTACGTAGTATCCACAGGCTGTGTACGTCCTGCTTAGCTACAGCTGTGTGTTATACGTGTGTATTTACACTGAAGCTCACTATTTTTATTATTGTGTATGATTGGTGCATCTCCTCGGTGCTCGGTGTGTTTCAGCATCAACACTGCTGTTCCCATTAGTTCATTTAGGAACTAAATAAAGAACAGAAAAACCACCGTGTGGTCAAGTCGTCCTTTACTGCGCTAATATGTCTATTGGGTAATACTATATTTGTGGGGACACTCCGTGCCCTGTAATACTATAATAATCTAAACTTAATCCTAACCTGTACTATGTACTATTATTTACTAACGCGCCTCCAAAATAAACTTTGAAAACCTTATTTGTGTATCTAATAATTTTATTTTTATGAGCTACAAGTAATACTCATCAACTGTAATGTTGAAATGTCACTTGGCATGCAATTGATCAACAATGAACGTATGTGGCACTGTATACAATACTATGTACTACTACTACATATACTATACACTACTATTTTCTATTGTATGCTAAACTGTTTGGCCTTAAGTAAAATGTGTGTACTATCTTAAATAAATATTGACTCATCCTGTAGTAAACATGTACATGTTTATTATAATTATTGTATAAATCTTGTAGAAAAGTGTATTATTACACATACATTATACTAGCGAAAATGTGACAGAGACTTTGTGTGAAACCTATTATTGCATCCTTCAGTGCTTTAAATATTCTAGAAACAGTAGTGAGTCTGTAACTCTAACCATAAACAAAAAATGTGTGTGTGTGTGTGTGTGTGTGTGTGTGTGTGTGTGTGTGTGTGTGTTGTAGGTATATGTGTTTAATGGGCAGGAGGGAGAGTTCACACAAGGCTACATAGCCATCAGGAAGTGAAACAGAACAGAATGTGCTGTACTAATCTGTTTGAAAAACACACTGCGCAAAGCATGTGGTTACACACATCCACACATTACAGAGATGTTTCATTTCAGTTTCGAGGACAGCTGTCCATAACTTGTCCTATATCTGTTTAGAAAAGAGTTCAGCTATAGATGATATCTTGAATATGCTTGAGCAACAAATTGGGGAAAAGACAAGAGGAGGTTGTAAACACATCCACAGTCACTATTTGTTGCTCTCTCTCTCTCTCTCTCTCTCTCTCTCTCTCTCTCTCTCTCTCTCTCTCTCTCTCTCTCTCTCTCTCACACACACACTTTAACACAAACAAATACACACCCTCTCCCATCTAACTAACTGCCCAGTGGGACAAAAATAAAACCAGACATAATGCTCTTTGTGTGAGTAGGTTATTAGGCATCTGTATTACATAGCAAACATGCATGTTTGCATAATCCTGAACTTTTGCTGCCCTCTCCCTCTGTATGGATAAATGAGCTGATGAGAGGCATAATATCCAGGTGATGTGTATTAATGTCCATATCTGACTATTTAAAATTTCCTATTCTCTGAGCACAACAGATCACAAATCTGAACAAATAAGTCAATCTGATAAAATCTTATGCTTCTATATTATGAGTCTATTGCTCTTCATAATCTTTTGATCAAATAAGACTACTGGTTTAAAACAACAGAATATCCCAATTGTATGAATGAAAGTAGAAGAATTGCATGTAAACAAGAATTCTAATGTGTAGTGCTGGATATTCATCCAAAGTAAACATTAAAATATACCTTGACATAAAATGTTGATATCATTGTTCATTTCATTGTTGTTCATTTAATTCAGAAAGGTATTTTCTTATATTTTAGACTAATTGCACATAAAGTAACATTTCAAGTTTTTTTTATATTGATCAGTATGGGTTATAGTGCTTGTAAATCCAGAATCAAAAATTATTAAATTCTTACAATCGTTCATTTTTATGGTTCATTGGTGTGAGAGAGAGAGAGAGAGAGAGAGAGAGAGAGAGAGAGCGCTCCGTACAAAATCCGAGTTATGGAGACTTTTATTTTGAAGCTTTTGACGCTAATCAGCTGACCCAACTGTATGCTAATGAATTTGGCTCTCGGTCTTGTTTGGTTCCGCTAGCCAGTTTGTAGCTACGTAGCATCTGGATTTGGCTGCAAAATACAGACTTGTGTCCGATAAGAAATTGAAAGAGGTAGTTATTGAGCGTAACTGTTACGTACAGAGACTTTTATTAACACGCGGTGTACCTTACATTTAGGACAAATTAACGTTGTTCTTCAGAATACCATTTGCATAAGGATAAGTAAGTTAGCGGACCTCAATGGCTAATTTGAACAAATAACAAGCTTGCTAGTGAACTAACCTAGCTAGATTAAATGTAATCACAAAATGTATTTACTAGTTTTTGTTTAAGTTTGACCAATAAGCAGACGCTTTTGTGCTGGTTACTCTTACCGTGCCACTGTATGTATCAAAGGTCCGTTTAGACGGATTTAGTTGCGTTAGCTAGCTTACGTTAGCTAACGCACGTATGTAGCTACCCTTTGTGGCTAATTGTTCCGTGACTTGCGTTTTTTTCTCCGCAGATTTGTTCGGAGTTTCCTGAGAATAACGTTTACGGACATTGAAGATGGGAGGTTGGTGTTATCGATATATATATATATATATATATATATATATATATATATATATATATATATAAAATTTGCATTTGTCTTTTCTAATAATGCTAGTTAATTATCAGGGTTTCTCAATTTGATTATTTTTAGGACTTTTACCGTAGGTGTAAAAGCTAGATTTTGTGTTTTTTATTTGGCCTTCTGATAACTATTTAGGGTGTAGTACAGAGAACATTTACACCAGCATGTCATAAGCACTCGATTTTTCCTTTCAGATCCTTCCCTACATCGAGACTGCCCACTAGATTGTAAGGTTTACGTGGGTAATTTGGGTAACAGTGGAAACAAGAATGATCTGGAGAAGGCTTTTGGCTATTATGGCCCTTTGCGAAGTGTATGGATAGCCAGGAATCCTCCTGGCTTTGCATTTGTGGAGTTTGAGGACCCCAGAGATGCTGCAGATGCTGTCAGAGAGCTAGATGGAAGGTAAAAAGATTCACTTAGAATGAAACTTGGTAAACGTTAGTGCATATTTATGTATTATAGAATAACATTTTGCTCAGGTTAAATTTAATTGAATGTAGTTAAATTAGATGAATTTATAGTTGTTCTGTGCATAAAGGGTTTTGCTTTTTCCTAAAAGTAGCTTTTTCCATCTTTTTCCATTCTTAGGACCCTCTGTGGCTGTAGAGTGCGTGTAGAGATGTCCAGTGGTGAGAAGCGGTCAAGGAATCGAGGACCACCACCTTCCTGGGGTCGCCGGCCACGGGATGACTACAGACGTCGAAGCCCACCCCCTAGACGCCGGTATGGCCACTAATTTGAGGGGGATAATAAGAATTCCATTGAATGGGTGTACTGGGTGATAGTGATGTTAAGAGGTGAACTGATTGGGAGCAGGCTTTTCACTCACAGTGACACTTTGTGAATACATAGATAGCTGCACGAATGGTCAGAAGTTTGAAAACATACAACATGCTTTTAAACATCTGATCTACTATGGCCAGACCTTCACAACCACAGATTCCCATCTTTGTTAGTGGGTCTCCTGTTAATGAAGTTAGTAGAATTGATTATTCCCCTTATAATTCCTCATTCTCCATTCAAAATGAGTTTATGTAGTTTTAGGCTTTCAAACGTTACATATGTTGTTGGACATTTCCTTCAATAGCAATTAAATAGTAGCATTTCTTTTCTCATTGTTTGGGCTTTGTACCATCTTTTTCTCTATTAATGAAGCTGACCCCCCTTTCAGAGACGTCATGCCTCTTCTCATCAACTGAGTCAGTCCCGTTTCAGCACCACGTGACCAGCGTGCACCAATCAGCTCACATGACCCAAGCATGGTCACCGGCCCATTGCTTCCTGAGCATGCCTCTCTAAGGCTCCTCCAGTTCCTTCAGCGTTAACCTGAAGCAAAACTACTCACTCCACTCGTACAACCAATCAGCGGCTCTTATCCTTCCCTAATGTCTACAAAACCACCTACCCTCAGCCATCCTCAGCTAACTGATCTCTTCAGTCATCTATAGCATTCAGCAATGTCTAGAAACCATCTTCCCGCAAATTCTGGCCACCTGACCAACATTCAGCCTCTTTGCATCATTACTAGCTTGTTGAAAACCAAACAATAGTAAGTTAAAGCCTTTTTGCATCAGTGTAATGACTTTTTTGCCGTTGGAATTCAGACATCAAAACCTCTCTTTGCAGATAATTTACTAAACAGTATTTTGAGCCACTATGGATTAAGAAAAATATGAAGTAAATGTGGTTGTCCCAAAGGTGTAGGAGTCATGACTTGTTTATCTTTTGAATATAGGTCATGGATGTTTTTAAAGTAAGTAATTATCTAGTCATTAAGTTTAAAAAAAATCCCTTTTCTGGCAATATCCCTCTAGAAGCTCCTACACCTTTGGGTCATCCAGTGTCTACTTTTTTTTTTATAACCCAGTCAGATACAAATATAGCTACTAGTGCTTCAGTGTTCACTCTGTGGGCATATTCATCCCAATGAGAATGCTCAAAGTCTCTCTGGGACATATTTTGACTTGTTGGTGTTTTATCTTCCAATAGGTCCCCTAGGAAGAGGAGCTTTAGCCGCAGTCGCAGCAAGTCAGTAATATGCATTTAAAAAATATTTTTCAGTTTTGGTCAGCACTGAATTTACCAATATTAAAACATTTTAAAATGTTTGCTTTGTATAGGTCTCTTTCCAGGGAAAGAAGAAGGGACAGGTCTTTATCTCGAGATAGATACCACAAACCATCACAATCTTTCTCAAGATCACGCAGGTGAGGACAGTGTTTTTCTTATATATACTATACAGGCAATAAATTAATTTTACATTTGTTTACAATAAGCTAATTAATCTTTTGTTTTTTCTTTTTGCTCTTTGCAGTCGCTCCCGTTCTAATGATAGGCGGTAAAATGCCTCAGAAGTTGAGGTTTTGGGGACAGTTGGTCTGTCTCTTTCAGATAAAGGTTACAGATGATGAATGTGCGTCATTTTTTCCAAGGTTCAATCTTTTGGATTGTGATTTTTTTTGCCCCTTCTATCATCTTGTTAACTGAAGATTTTATCTTGCTGCCAGGTCTGTCTCTTTATACCAGTGTAGTTCTCTAAATGGTAATAACTATTTTTTCTGAATCAACTGTAAAACTGGGCTTGTGCTTCAGTTTTCACTTTTTTTGTTTGTACTTTCAATAAAAACCCTGTTCCTGGTTTTCCTGTGTAATATTTTTTTCTTCTTTGCAAATTGAAGTTTTAAATTAAAATCATTGCTTAAAAACTGTTAATTTTCTTTAGAATTTTATTCAGTTTCATGTTCTATTGGATAGAAAACACATTACGCTTGTAAAAATACCATTTAACACAGTTTAAGCCTATATACTATTCTTTTGAGTGAGTGAGAATACACTTAAGAACAATTATTAGCCCCACATGAAATTTAAGGTTTTTATTTTTTTACCCTTTTATATCAGAGCCAGGATTGGTCAGCATAGCATTTCTAAGCATTTTAGTTTTCTTTAGAAACTACATTATTTTTATTTGCATACTATAACAACTATTAAACACTGTCATGACTGTTTACAACTGTTGTGTGGAATAACAGTTAATCATAATGTGTAGCCTGCAATGCAAGTTCAGAGCAGCCATGTAAGGTCATCTGGGTCTTTTTAGCCCACACTTTCTGGTTTCTGAGGCATACGTATGATGTCAGTATGAAGCACAATCTCTTAAATGAAAAGTAAAAGACATATGGAAGTAGAAAAATGTTGAAAAAATAGATCACTTTATTAATCCCAGAGGGAAATTTGTGTATTACAGTAACAGAAGTACAATAAGAAGCAAGAGCTTAGGTATACATGCATTAATCTATAGATAAAGATAATACAAATAACAGTTAAAGATAAAATGATAGAAAGAGAAACAATTAGTGTGTTTTGCAATAACAAACATTGATAAACACCAAATAGATTACATTGTCCTTTACTTATAGTGTAGATTTGTGAAATGACAAAGTGACAGTGTATAATGATATAATCAGACAGATTTAGTAATAAGTTATATAATCAGACAGATTTTTTTATGTCCAGTAGTGTTCAGTGATCATATTCTGTACCATGATCAGTAAACATAATGTCCCGGCACAGTGCAGAAGAGTTGTACAGTGTGATCACTGTTGGAATAAATGATCTCCTGTATCATTCTTTGTTACAGCAGAGCTGGATGAATCTGTTACCGAAGGTGCTCTGCTGTCTGATCAACAGG
Source organism: Crenuchus spilurus (assembly GCA_036984385.1). Taxonomy (NCBI): domain Eukaryota; kingdom Metazoa; phylum Chordata; class Actinopteri; order Characiformes; family Crenuchidae; genus Crenuchus; species Crenuchus spilurus. Next base: position 20,878 of record BRDA01001360.1, on the reverse strand, counting down.
TCATGTAGAAGGTGTGATGTGTTGTACAGAATAGCAATAAATTGGTCTTCCTTATATAGAGGTAAGTTTAATCACTGAATGAAATTGTAAATATTTTGTATTAAATGCTTTAAAAGAATGATATACTTTTCTCAAACTAAGTGTTATTGGTTGTTGCTGTTGAAACAGGAAGATTGGTCAGTGCTTCTTGCACATGTGTAAAAATGTGTTCACAGTGTATTCACAGCTTTAGCGTGTCATCAGCACAGGAAGTTGAAAACCAGGGTAGCAGCAAAGAAGGAAGCTACAAAATTGGTACAGTTACCACATTGAAGAAGCAAAGATAGCCTTCAGCAACTACTATACTGTTTTCTGTAGGATGTTCAGAAGTTTGATACCCTGAGTAAACACCATTCGACGGCATCTAGGGTAGGTTCCTGTCCTGTTCCTAAAGATTAGTGAGAGACATTGTATATGGTGGTCTTTCCTTCTGTGTTTCAGTATTGTGCTCATTTGAAATTAAAGGTTAAGTAAAGTGGCATAATTGCTAGCAAACAGAAAAGGAAGTAGGACAATGTGAAGTACTTGGCATTTGACCGCTATTATTTGTGGAATTTGAACAATTATATAACCCCTGCCAGATTACGCATTCATTACACCACTTTTATAATAACATTCTGGCTTCATGTAACACCTAAAAAATGTATTACAATTTAAATTAATTTAATGTTTTTTTTTTCAAATGAATTAGATGAAAAATACTTGATCCTCATGCATTTATAACAGCTTGAATTCATTCAGTTTACTATTGACAAAAACATTATTCTACATCAAACTGGATCCAACTTTCCCAGATAGCAGTTGACAGATCAACTTTTCAAGATGGATCTTTGTTTATTGAATCCTTTACCTGAAATGACAGGGAAATTTTGTTTTCTTCAGGCAGTCGTCTTTATATGTTCATTAGAATAGCACCAGGCAAAAGTTGCTATCCAGTGATCAACATTTCATGATTGCATCTATTTAGCTCATGTAACGTTGTTTTGTTCTGCTGGTTTTCTTTTGGCTTTGTTATAAATGAATTCCATTTCATTCAGCAGATTTCTTACCATTCTGTCACAATGACTGTTTTGTTGTAAATTTCCCAGGCATATTACTTTGTGTTTTCTATCCTGATGCTTCAACATCTTTCTTGGTCTACCTGGATGTTTTCCTTTTATAACCTGATTATGAAGAGCCAACATCATTTGCCACATGTGTTGAATTTCCTTCTTGAAGGAGCTTTATAATCTTTCCTGTAGTTTTAATGGACCATGTTCTCTTTTAATTAGTGGAGTTCAACAGCTTGGTAAGGTCTGTAAACACTTCCTTTTAACTGCAGACTAATTAGCATTTTTAGAGTTGTGATAGTAGTTTTAGAAATGCAAAGACGATGAAGTGCCATTAACTGAAATAATGTCATTTAATTTGATTCACATATGTTTCATGAAGCCAGGATGTTTATCCTTTAAACAAAATGTCATATCTGTGATTTGTTTCTTTGCAACAAAGTAAACATTCATCCTCTTAGGGTGGTGATTACATACTTTCACCAGAATTTGCTTACTGAATATCACATTAAGTTGTACTTTTATTGATAATATTACAAATCAAGTATACAGTATTGTCTTGAAGAAATTTTCACATTAAATATGAAGCCTGTGTATGTTTACAGCAAAATGAGTCATATACCCGTGACAACCCTCAAGACTATGGTTTCCATTTTCCATTTGAATCATGTTCTTGTAATGATTTGGCAAAGGAACAACTGAGTACTTGTATTGTTGCTTTGCTTTAATGCATGCAGGGCAAATTGTGAAGACTCATGTCAGGCAGAAGGCCAAACAAGACCCAGAGGCTTGCATCCTCCCGACGAAATGCTCAGAGAAGTCGTAACAGAGACACTCAAGAGAGAGAAAATGATGTTGACCTACCACAAACTGACAACGAAGAAAAGGAAAGAGACATTCAGACCATTTGTGAAAACCAACAGGCTGAATCTTCTTTACTGTTTCAGTATGGTCAAGAAACAACTTTCAGCCACAAGCAAACTTCTTCAGAACTCAATGATTTAATGGCACAAGCTGAAGCAGTAAGTAAAAAAAGAAAAATGGGATCAACTCGTAAGAGCAACAGGGCATTTAAAGGTGGAGGAATACCTGAGGATGAACTTGAGCACAAAGTGAAGGTAAGTGAAGGGATTAGTGAGGAGAACAACATGACAGAAGAAGTGTCAGTCAAAGGAGAGGCAAGGAAAGAAGGCTTTAACCAACCAGGTCTGTCAGATTACCCATCCAGTTCCAGGCCAAAATGGGAACATTCAGCCTTTAGTAGTGTTGTAAGTAAAGAAGAGAATGATGAGTACCACAGCTTAGGAATGACATTTCAAAGTCAACCCGTGAGCTTCTCTTCTTGTGAACTGGACCAAACAAAGGAGGCAGCTTTCAGTGAAGAATCAACAAGTCATTCATTTGACATCAGTGTTGTCATATCCACCAAAAGTAAACTTCCACCTCAGGAATGTGATAATTCTTTGCAAATGTACCATCAAATGGAGAACTTACCCAACATCACAGGCCACAAGTGGAGACCAGGCACAGCTAACAGACCTCTTACTGGAAACTGGAAAGAAAACAGAGAGAGTGAAGATCCTCGTCTAAAAGAGAGTGTTTCCAAAATATATAACCAAAGTTGGACTGGGTATTCAAGTGAAGAGGGAAGAATGGCTGAAGCAGAATTGCAAGATACTCAGAGTGTTTTGCCTTTGCAGTCAGTGAGCGTAATACATGGTGAGTCCTGTTTAAATTCCATGGGTGAAGACAAACAAAAAAGAGAGATACCAGTTTATTCTTATGACTGTAGACCTGAAGCAGAAGTCAAAGTAGGAAATTCAGCTTATCTTCCAAATGAATGTGAGGAAGAAGGTTCAAATTCTCCACATGACAAATTTGATCTCAGTGGAGATAAAACAGAATTCACTCAAGAAGACAGACTTTATGCCCATAAAAATGTTACTGCTACAACAACAGAAAATGTTTCTGACCACTGCTTACAACATAATGATGAAATCTTAAAGCTAAATGTGGAAGATGACTTAAAAAATTCAGAACACAAAGACGACACCAAAGAATACAAAGAGATAAATATAGAATTAGAATTCCCTTGTGACTCTTCTGATAGTAAGGCTCAAAATCTCAAAGATGAGCAGTGTGATCTCTCAGATGCAAGACTTTTAATGGGGCTTTGTGGTATTGATGGAAACACAGAGGAATGTTTAAAAGAACAAAGTAATGAAGAAGTAAACCAGAAGACAATAACGGAGGAAGAAGAAACAGAGAATGCTACCATAGCTTCTACATCTTCAAATCAGTTACCGTTTCCTGCTGCAACTAAAATGGTAGTTGAAACATTGTATGAGGAGGAATGTGACAAGATGGACATCAGCATCCAGGCATATAATTTACCACATAATGACTCTGAAGAATTCTCATCTGACTTGGACATGCAGACAAAGGTAGGAGCTTTCACTGATCTACACCTGCCTGACAACAAACTATATTTAGATGGGGCCTTTCAGACAAATGGAAGCAGGGTAAATAAAGAGATTTTAGAAGGAAAAAAGCCATCAGAGAACATGTGTGAAACCAGTGCTTTATGTTTTGGAGAAAAAGAGGATAATACAAATTATTCTGCGGCCAATTATGAGACAGCTGAGTTAACGACAAGAAAAGTAGATGTCCTGGAGAGGATAGATATAAGTACAGAGGAAGGAGTGATTGTGTGTGGCAGTGAATTGCATTCTGAAAAAGCATTGTCCACAGATCACATAATTGAGCCAGCTGTAGAAGAACACCTCAAAGCAAAGGGTGTGTGCACTGAGGGGGTGACTGTGGAAGACATAAAATATGAATCATATAGTGACCCAGATATAGGAGAGACTATATTGAAGATTGGATTGGCAAAAGAAGATGAGGTAATTCAGAATGAAGCAAAACTAACTGGTCAAGAATATGCCTCTCAAATCCAAGACGATGGCCCCACTACCCCATATCTGACAGAAGAACAGTTTAAAACACTGGAGCAAGTTGAGGTAACAAAAGGCCTTATGACAAACTCTGACCTTGAACTGCTGAATGTCTTGCACACAGAGACTGAATGTCTTGACACAAGTGATAGGGCTTTGTCTCAGACAGAACAGAATCAAGTACATCAAGGCTCCAGCGAATTCTCCCATATCAAAAATATGGAGTCACCATGCACTACTCTCAGTGAAAAGAGAGATGATATGGTGGAGTCAATAATAGATATAGATGCAGCGTACAAGACCACAGAGATTTTACAAGAAGATAATGAAACCACAAACATGTTTGAGTGCAAAGAAAATGAACAGATAACAGAAGCACATGAAGCAGAACATGGAGTCCTTCATAGTGAGGATGAGGGTTCCGTAATGAACAAAAATATATGTGGAGGCGTGCAAGAAGCATCCACAATTTATTCAAACGTAGTTAAAAATCAGATTGACACTGATGTCCTCAAAGTACAAAACAAATCAGAAGAAACAGTGGAAACTATGGTGCAAGAGGAAAAATTTCTATTGAAGGAGAATGATGTATATTTAGAAAATCTTCAAAATCCTGGTCCAAACTTGGCTATTGTTACAACAAATAGTGATCAGCTGTTGACTTCTGTGGAAACAGTAGAAACAGGCCAACTGCCTGTGCTAATAGAAATCCTCAGCCATATTTCTAGTCCTCATTTGGATGAAGTAAACATACAGGTACAGAGTAAGGAAATAAGGGAAGAAATACATATTGGCCCTACAGATGAACAATATGTACATTCTGGAGTATCCTCTCAAACAACTGAACTGGGTTTAACTGTTAACACACTGTCAACACCAGTAACAGAACTATCAGAATTCAAAGATGAGGACTGGAACAGTAAAGAAAATCTAGACATGAGGAACACAGAACTACATGCACAAAGCCAAAGTAAGAAAAAGAAGATATTTGGATCAACCTCTTTGGATGAAGGTGGCCACAAGTCAGACAGTGAAGGAGAAGAAAGACAGCAGGAAAACGAGAAGACTGAAGATGGAACTGATCATGATGAGGAAGATAGATATTCTAAAGAAACTACCAGTCAAACAATTCCTGTACACTTGCTTACTGAACAACACACTGCAGTACATGAGATGTTAGATGGCATCTCTGAACTACATTTAACAAACGAGATTATTGAATCAAAAGATGAAACACCTGTATCTGAAATGACTGAAACACCAACTGTTGCAAAGTCAGATGTTGATGTTGACCATCAAACTAGTGGACTAGTGGAAATTATAGAACAACATGAAACAGCAGTAGAAAAGAATAAGAGAAGTGATAACTCCACATCTTTACACGAGCAGACAACACAAGCAGTCACCATAAAACGTCAGAATGGAGCATTCAGAAATCACAATTCTCTTCAAGAAGCATCCACACCAGTTGAAGTGTGTGATATGGATTTCATTAGAGAAGCTCAAGACAACTTAGACATTCCAGTGAATGCTCATGAAGTTGCATCTCACCAACTAACAGAGTGGCCTTTGAAGTATAACATACCCAAAGACGTTTCAGACCAGCCAGTAAACAGAGAATCAGAACCAGAGCTGCATGAAAGTGCAAGCCCAATCACTCACATCCAAGAATCAAAAAACACTGATACTGGAGATAATATGACAATGGAAAATTCTGATTTTAGAAGTACTGGGAAAAGGAGGAAGATGGGTTCTACTCGAAGAGGTCATGGTGAACAACGCCACAGGCACAAATATACTGTTGAAGAAATGAATGAAGATGAAAATACCAATGAACAGAAAACTGAAGAAAACACTTCAGCTACTAAGCAACTTGAAAAAGTAGATGAGAAAAAAAGGATGGACATAATTCAAGGGAATCTCACAGGAGGAGACAGCAAAACTGAATTGGAAAAAACAGAGGATGGGGCTACAAGAGCTGAAGAAAAGATTGAAACTAAAGAGGCAAAATCACCAACAAAAGAGGACTTACTTTGTTACAAAGACTCTACAAATCGACATTTAGTAGAAGATCCAGCAGAAGATTCTACCACTAAAGATGTCATATTAATATGTTCAGAACAACATTTGCATTCTGATTTATCATCTCAATCTACTGACCTGTGTTTAACTACTAACACATCATCATCACCAGAATCAGAACCATCAGAATCTAAGGATGGTGATGTTGAGAGTAAAGAAAATGTAGAAATGAGAAACACAGAACTGCATGCAGGGAGTCAAGTTAAGAAAAAGAGGAAATTTGGATCGACTCGTAAACCTCAAGGAGGGAAAAAATCTGATGCTAACGTAGAGGAAAGAGCTACGTTAGAAGCTCCTGAAGAAACTGAATTTGTCAAGGAGGAGAAATGTCATCAAGAAGCACCAGATCAAACAGTTAATACAAACTTAGTTACTGAAACACAAAGTATGGTGAGTGAGGTGTTACTTGACCCAACTTTGGAAAAAGAGTTTATGGAATCAAAAGATGCAACAGGAGCATGTGGAATGATTAATACTCCACCCATCAAATTGACAGATAATGTTGAACATATTGATAATGACGTAAGCAAAGCAGAAGTGGAAATAGAACAATATGGGCATTCAGAAGTTGAGAATGAGAAGGTTAACGAGTTCATGACTTCAGATGAGAAAATTCCAACTGTCATCACAAAATATAAGGATGATGCTTTCACAGACCAGACTTTTCCTCAGGAGGCATCTATGACAGTTGAAGAATTCAATATGGAGAGTATAGAAAATGGTAGGCCCAGTCAAGTCCATGCTTCTCGTACAAGTTGCACAACTGAGCTTATTCCTGAAACACAGGATAGTTTAGACAATCCAATTAATGAAGACAATACTTCTGAGAATGTACCTCACAAGACAAAACAGTGTTCTTTGGAGCTACTTGAAAGTGCAAGCTCAGTTATTCTCATTCAAGAATCAAACATCACTGAGGGGAAAATGAGAGCAGAGAATTCCAGTGACAGTGAACAACTCCATGGACACAAATACACTGTTGAAGGGAGGAATGACGGTGAAAACACCAATGAACAGAAGTCAGAAGAAAGCACAACAGCTACTGAGGAGGCTAATTCAGAGGCTGAAACACAAAGCTTAATTCCTGCATTTTATTCTGAAATATCTCATCATGACATAGGAAGTCACTCTGAACCTTCAGAACCAACAGATATCTTGAGACCTGAGCTTGAAATAGTAGACAAGAAAAGAAGGATGGATTCAATTCAAAAGAATGTCAAAGGAAGAGAAAGTAAGAAGGTATTGGAAGGAACAGATATTGACACAAGAGCAGATGAAATTAATGATACTGAAGAAGCAAAATCTACAATAAAAGAGGACACAATACTTTGTCACACAGCAGTCATTTTAGCAGAAGATACTGCAGAAAAATTTACTGCTCAGGATTTAGTGGCAATATGTTCAGAACAACATGTACAATCAGTTTTGTCATCTCCACCTACTGACCTGTGTTTAACTACTAACACATCATCATCACCAGAATCAGAACCATCAGAACCTAAGGATGGTAATGTTGACAATAAAGAAAATGTAGAAATGAGAAACATAGAACTGCATGCAGAAAGTCAAGTTAAGCAAAAGAGGAAATTTGGATCAACTCGTAAACCTCAAGGAGGGAAAAAATCAGATGTTGAAGTAGAGGAAAGAAAATGGGAAGACATGGAAGCTCCTGAAGAAACTGAATTTGTCAAGGAGGAGAAATGTCATCAAGAAGCACCAAATCAAACAGTTAATACAAACTTAGTTACTGAAACACAAAGTATGGTGAATGAGGTGTCACTTGACCCAACTTTGGAAAAAGAGTTTCTGGAATCAAAATATGAAACAGGAGGATGTGGAATGATTAATACTCCACCCATCACATTGACAGATAATGTTGAACATATTGATAATGAAGTAAGCAAAGCAGAAGTGGAAATAGAACAATATGGGCATTCAGAATTTGAGAATGAGAAGGTTAACAAGTCCATGACTTCAGATGAGAAAATGCCAACCGTCATCACAAAATATCAAGAGGATGCTTTCACAGGCCAGACTTCACTTCATGAAGCATCAGTTACAACAGAAAAATGTAATTTGGAGAGTACTGAAAGTGAAAGGCTCAGTCAAGTCCATGCTTCTCCTAGAAGTGGCACAACTGAGTTTATTCCTGAAACACAGGCTAGTTTAGACAATCCAATCAATGACGACAATTCTTCTGAGATTGTACCGCACAAGACAAAACAGAATTCTGTGGAGTTTCTTGAAAGTGCAAGCCCAGTCGTTCTCATTGAGGAATCAAAAACCACTGAGGGGAAAATGAGAGCAGAGAATTCTGATTTTAGCACCTCTGGGAAAAGGAGGAAAATGGGTTCAACTCGAAGAGGTCACAGGGAACAACTCCATGGACACAATGTCACTGTTGACAACCTGAATGAAGGTGAAATCACCAATGTACAGAAGTCAGAAGAAAGCACAACAGCTACTGAGGAAGCTAATTCAGAGGCTGAGACACAAAGCTTAATTCCTGCATTTTATTCAGAAACATCTCATCAGGATATAGAGAGTCACTCTGAGTCCCCAGGACCAATAGATGTCTTGAATTTTGAGCTTGAAATAGTAGACAAGAAGAAAAGAAGGATGGGCTCAACTCGAAAGAATTTCAAAGGAGGAGAGAGTAAGAAGGTACTGGAAGGAACAGATATTGACACAAGAGCAGATGAAATTAATGATACTGATGAAGCAAAATCTACAATAAAAGACGACACAGTACTTTGTCACACAGAGGTCAAACTACCTTTACCAGAGTGTCCTGCAGAAGATTTTACTGTTCAGGATTTTGTGGACATATGTTCAGAACAACATGTACAATCAGTTTTGTCATCCCAACCAAATGAACTGTGTTTAACTGCTAACACATCATCATCACCAGAATCAGAACCATCAGAACCTAAGGATGGTGATGTTGACAATAAAGAAAATGTAGAAATGAGAAACATAGAACTGCATGCAGAAAGTCAAGTTAAGAAAAAGAGGACATTTGGATCGACTCGTAAACCTCAAGGAGGGAAAAAATCTGATGTTGAAGTAGAGGAAAGAAAATGGGAAGACATGGAAGCTCCTGAAGAAACTGAATTTGTCAAGGAGGAGAAATGTCATCAAGAAGCAAAAGATCAAACAGTTAATACAAACATACTTACTGAAACACAAAGTATGGTGAGTGAGGTGTCACTTGACCGAACTTTGGAAAAAGAGTTTCTGGAATCAAAAGTTGAAAGAGGAGAATGTGGAAGGATTGATACTCCACCCATCACATTGACAGATAATGAAGTAAGCAAAGCAGAAGTGGAAAATCTACAACAATACGATAATTTAGAATTTAATATGAAGAGTACTGAAAATGGAAGGCCCAGTCAAGTCCATTCTTCCTTAGAGATTCCAGTTAATCAAGAGATTAATTGTGATATTTTATCTGATGAGACAAAACAGAATTCTGTGGAGCTTCTTGAAAGTGCAAGCCCAGTTGTTCTTATTCAGGAATCAAAAACAACTGAGGGGAAAATGACAGCAGAGAATTCTGGTTTTAGCACCTCTGGGAAAAGGAGGAAAATGGGTTCAACTCGAAGAGGTCACAGGGAACAACTCCATGGACACAATATCACTGTTGACAACCTGAATGAAGGTGAAATCACCAATGAACAGAAGTCAGAAGAAAGCACAACAGCTACTGAGGAGGCTAATTCAGCGGCTGATACACAAAGCTTAATTCCTGCATGTTATACTGAAACATCTCATCAGGACATGGAGATGCACTCTGAACCCTCAGAACTAATCGATGTCTTGAGACCTGAGCTTGAAATAGTAGACAAGAAGAAAAGAAGGATGGGCTCATCTCGCAAGCATCTGAAAGGAGGAGAAAGTATGAAGTCTTGGAAAGACACAAGAGATATAGACACAAGAACTGAAGAAGATCTTGCTCCAGAAAAGACAGAATCAGAAGGAAGAGAAGACACACTACTTCATGATACAGCCAATGGTGTCAGTGTTACAGCAGAGACAGTAGGGCTGGAGGATCAGTCAGATGACTCACTTCTTAGAGAGATAGAATCTGAATTGAGGAAAAGTGGTCAAAGCCCTATTAATATCACACGTCCTATCAATAATGAACGTATCTTTGAGAGTTCAGTAAACAATCCTTTACAAGCAGGTAACAATCAAAACACTTTATCTGAAATTCCAGAACCGGAAGAGCAAAATAAGAGCACTCTCGGACTACCACAATCTCAGAGTTCTCAAACTACCACTGAACCAAGCTCCCCTGGAAGAAGAAGAAGAAAAATGGGATCGACTCGAAAGACAATTCAAAACAAGCATGCAGAAGAAATGAAGGGGAGAGACACTGATCAGGAGGTAGAGAAGACTGAACCTGGAGGAAACAGTGAACTTGAAAGAGAGGCAGCAATTTCTAAAGACACAGTTATACTACAATTCACAGAAATTACAAAACCATCTGTTGACAACACATCTAAAGTCCAAATTGTCTCTCAAGTTGATGACAAAAGTTCAGAGGAACCCTGTCCAGGAGGTAAGCGGAAGTTTGGGTCCAGACGTGCACCAAAGGGGAGTAGAAATCTGAGCAATCTGAGCACATTTGATGAATATGAGCCCAGTCAGATGAAATCAGATGATCTTCAAGTACACAGTGATGAATTAACAGTATGTATCTAATATTTATTTTCAGTAATTCTTATTCATATTATTTTTCAACATTTAACTGACATTATGAATGCACTGTTTTATAGGTTTGTGATCCATATTTCATCTCCAAACCAGAGAGCGCTCACTCGGTGTCTGACAGTGATGACGTGGAGGCTGGGTATATATGAAAAGTTTCTAGTTCTAGAAAAGTTCTAAAGCAGTTGTTCACATAGTGGAGAACCACATAACTTAATTTTCTCCTCACTTCATCTTCTCAGTCACTCTTTCTATGTATTGCACAGTATTATGCAGAATAGTGCTAAATCACATGGCAGTGCAGATGCTGCATGTATTGTGCAAACATACTCAGGAATTGTAATTTTAGGTTCCGCAGTTGTTTCTTATAACTGAATTTGACTTCTTAGCTCAATTGAACTGAATTGAATATGACATTCAGTAATAATGTCTTTTTGGCCTGTTTTTCTTCTACAGCCCAGGTAATAAACATGATAAAAAGCCTGTTTTGAGTGAAGCTAATGTAAATGCAGAAGCCGCCCTGGTGTCCTTGGATGACCTCAGAATGTCTGCACCCTTTAATGGAAGGACTGGAAGAAGAGGAAAGATAGACTTTGAAAGATGGAATGATGAACGTAAGAGATGAAACTGACACACTCAGGGGTGCAGGAAGTGCATATGTTGGTTTAAGCAGTTGAACGCAAACTAAAGCAAAAAATAAAAAATAAAATTAAAAAAAATCTGTTAACTATGTTTCATTGGAAATATGATGCTGAAGTAGCTAACAAGTAATAGAAGAACTAATTTGTTCAAATCTTTTTCATTATCTATAAAAATCTACAGAAGTATATTGTGATTTGTCCAAAATAATAGCTTATCATTTAAGTGTCTGACATCACACATGCATGTCTGTGAGATTACTCGACTACATGTTGTTTGAGGAAAATGTGTAAGGATGGAGTATAAACTTCCAGTAACCTACACTCATTCAAAGGTTTGGCCAACCCTGGTCAAATTAAGTCACTGATTTTCTAAAGGAAAACAGTACAAATCACAGAAAACGTGAACATTTTAATGTTGAGTAAATTCATAATCAAACTAATAAATAACAACTGTGCCAATAAAACGTAATTTTACCAAATTTTTGCATACAACTTTGGTTAACCTTGTAGCTCCAATACAAAGCTAAAGAAGCCAATTCCAGACACCAGAAATATTATAACATATACATGTAAATCATTCATCTGACTTCTTGCTAAACTATTATTTTAAGCATATCATGGTCCACAGACCTGTAGCAAACTCAACATATTTGTGTAGTTCCAGATTTTGAAGCAGCTGCGTATAATGTAGTGATGGTGGGTAACTGCAATGTGGGCAAGACATCATTTATAAAAAGTTTTCAAAGTGGCCACTTCTCCCCTGATTACAGTTCTACTATTGGTGAGTATGGTGTAACCAAGTAATAACTTGTGGTTATTAAACTTATTCAATATTCTGAGGCTTAATATGTATGTGTGCCTTCATGTTTTCAGGTGTTGACACCTGTGTTGAGGTCATTACACTGGGTAACAAAACAGTCAAGCTGACTGTTTGGGACACAGCAGGTCAGGAGAGGTAAGATGGATCTCACAGAATGTCTGTTTGATATTATACTTAATCTTTTAATTGTTCATGGCTCTAAATATATGGAAACATTGTCATTAGATATCACAGCATCACAAGGCAGGTATTCCACAAGGCCCAGGGGCTCCTGTTGATGTATGACATCACATCCTCGCAGAGCTTCTGTGCAGTACGTAACTGGATCTCCCAAATTCAGGTTGGTTTGTCCATGATCAAAAGAGTAAGCATATGGCCCTTTGATGGCATCTAATCAAAACACCATGTTTGAGATGTCTAATTCATATCTTGTTTCATTTCATTTAACTGATTGTTTCATTATTTAATATTTAAAATCTCCATGTTCTTCATTCCCCCTTATCTCTACTAATCTAATGTCACTCTACACAGGAAAATGCTCCTTCTGATGTCATCATCATGTTACTTGGCAACAAGAATGACTGTGCAAAAAGAGAGGTCCAGCTCCAAGAAGGGGAGGATCTGTCGAGGGTACAGTGACATCAGTACTGACCTTGTATTCTAATCAACAGCCTACCAACTAGACTGTTTTTGTTAAGTCTAGTTTCATAAACATGATAAAATGACTCTAGTCTACTGAAAAACATAGTTGAACTATCAAGAAATAAGTACAATTTTGTTTTGTCATTTTCACCATTACAGGAGTACAGCCTTCATTTTATGGAGTGCAGTGCTGCAACTGGTGAGAATGTAGCTGAATCTATGAAGACTCTAGCTTGGTAAGCTAATTTTTCTTTTTTCATTATTGTAATTATTGAATCAGTACTCACTTTATACACCAATCAGCTTCAGCTCTAATACCACTTACAGCTGAAACAAATAACATTATCAAGACAAGACTTTGATAAGAATACAATAGTTATGGCCAGACGAGTGGGTCAGAGCATCTCCAAACTGACAAGGTTTGTGAGGTAGTCCACGTCAGCAGTGGCCTCCAAATTCCCCATATCTCAAGCTCATCTAGCATCTCTGAGCTCTGCTGGAACACTATGTACAATCTGTGGCAGTTCCACCTCAGAACTTACATGACTAAAAAGATCTGCTGATAATGTCTTAATGCCAGATTCCAAAGGACATCTTCAGAGAACTTGTAGATTATATGACCCAGTTTTGGTGGCACATGGAAGACCAGCAGCATATTAACCACATTAGCATATTTAATGTAATGCCTGATCAGTGTATACATCTGTGTATGTTTTGTCTGAGTGTATTCTCATTGCCTTTAGGTTACTGGTGAAACAGAATGTGAGAAGAGAGGAGGATCAAATAATATTACAACCAAAGCAGCCACAGAAAAAGTCAGGTTGCTGTTAGTAGTGCATGCATGCGCACACACACACACACACAATTTATGAAATGTATGTACACAAAAATACTTTAATACAGCAAACATTGTAAACTTTTGATGCATTTGAAAATGCTTATATTATAAACTATTGTTTTCATTGTTCTGTGAATTATCCTTTAATAATCATAGCATAAATTATTTCATCGGCTTCTCTCTACATGCCAGTGCTTGAAACTGAACAAAGGCTTTAAATGAAATTAATTATCTATAAATAACTCTCTGCTAGTCCTATTAAGCTCATGAATTCAGCAGATTTGGCAACAGTACAGTATGACTAATACATAGATTAGATTACTGAAGTATAACATGTGCTTGAAATATTTAAATGCTATTTGACCCAGATGTATATATATCTATGTTACATTACAACAAAGACATTATTAATAAAAAAAGTTCTACAGTCTCTTTTCATTCTTTCAGGTGTACAGTAAACCATACTTATATGTGATTGTGCATATAATACAGTAGTGGTTTGAATTCAGTGGATACATTCATTACAGAAGCTACATTCAGAAGTTCAGCTCTGATGTGGCTCAACTTAATTAAACTGAATTTAAAAAAATATAAAAAAAACAAACCAGATGTGATGTGCCCAAAATACATATTAATCCACATAATCACAAATGAGTCAGTTAGTCTGCTCTCCAAACACAGAGGACAATCAGAATAAGTAGGCTGAGGAAAAGTGCAAAGACGATGAAGAAGACTTCTGCTGCCCATTGACTGTGCTGTACTCCTGTTACCACCAGAGGTCGCTCAGAGGGAATCAGATTGGTTAAATTCAACATATAACCCAGTGTCCAGCCAATGTCAGTATCTGCCACCTGAAATGTGAACATCAACATACTGTAGTTTCATAGTCAAACTATAAACATATGAAATAAAACTACATTAAGTAGTTTTTCTCCATATTGGTAACTAAATGTAATCAAAGGTGTGAAGTAAGATACATAATGTTCTGCAAAACTTCAGTTAAATTAATTAATCAGCACTTAAGTAGTTTTAGTAATGCTACCTCTGTACATCTACAAACGTTTTTGTAAAAATAACAACACTTTTACTATTGAGTATGTGTTAAAGCTATGGTACCTACTGCTGATAAAAGCATATATTTTATTACATACACATATGCAATACTGTGCATAAGCATTAGGAAGCTGATCAGATTTAAATGAGCTATTTAGCAGTAAGCATTTATTTGCTTAGAAAACACCAATAAACTGATTAGACAGAATTCAAATAACCTTAATAAAATAAGTAATTTTATATTTCTCAAAGTATTAGATTAAGTAATAACATATCAATACTTTTTTGACAAAGTTTTGTTACCCTATTTTTTATCTGCATTTATTATAAGGACGTATGATTTTTAAAAGCATACAATTGTTGCCAATATGAACAAATAAAAATATACTTAGGTACGTAAGACTTTTGCATTGTATTATAAATGGTTAAATAAATAACATTTTGTCTTATGTACTGTGCATCCCTCACCTGTTTCACAAAGTAGATTTGGTCCCAGGTGGTATTGAACTTGTATCCTTTGAGGAGAATAGTCATTATGTAATGAGCTGAAGCACAGTAATCCTGAAGAAACTTCTCTTTCACATTTGGATATTCTTTCTTAAGCTGAAAAATGATAAATCCAGTCATTAAACAATCATTCACTGCACCATAAACATTGATAGAAAGAAAAAATCCTGTTACTTTGAATGTTTTTAAGTAGCACACAAATGAGTGGCTGTCAGTAGTGGTTGAATGATAATACTCATTTATGACACATAACAACCAGCTTAGAAACTGTAATTCTTAAGAGTGGTTATTAGGCCCTGAGATGTGAAATGACTCACAGTGTTCCAGGTTTTGCTGCAGAAAGTATCAATTTTGGACAGGACCTGAGGCAGAGGAGTACTCGGAGCAAGACCAAGGAAGTCAAAGGTGTAGAAGTATGCAGAGAAAGCCTAAATTGAACATGGAGCCAATATTTAATGTCTGAAACCAACATTTATTATATCATGTATCAAATATGCACTTAGTACTTTCTACTATTGCCTGAACTTATGCAAAGTAGACATTTAGATGAAACACTATGAATGTTTTTTTCATTGTGAACGTTGAACAAACTCTTCAAAATATTGGACAACAAGCTTCATACACTTTTTTGTTTTTGGGAACACTTACAAAGAATTCTCCATTGACAGGAGGCTGGTAGACCCCGTTAAAGCCACAGTCAGGGTAAAAGGAACAGTCACTCAGGTTTACCACATTGTTCATCAGTGACAAACACAGCTGAGAATTACCAGTCCCTAAGAAAACAACTTTTAGCAAGGGGTCAAATGGCACTGGCTTATCCACACAAGGCGAGTTGTAAAGGTCCCCCAGAGATATTGTCAAATTGAAACCACTGTGATAGCATGGATTGTTGATGGTAGAGTTCTTAGAAGTCTAGAAGGCAAATAGAGGAAAAGCAACAGAACAGGCATCACCTACAGCTGAATTTTTAGTAATCAGTTACTCTTAATTATAAGACTCATGTTTTAAATCTCAGCATTTTCTTCAAACGAGCAACTTTCCAAACTGCACACACCACTGAACACAGCACAGTAGGCTGATAAATATAACAACAAATATATTTATAACCTAATATCTAAGGTTAACTGCAAAAAGCATTTTATGGTCTGATAAGTATTTATATATTGTATGGAACAAAGTTTAAGGAAGGGCAAAACGTCATAATTATAGTGACAAGGTATGTAATATCTCCACACTTCCTTTCTAACATCTTAGCTACTCTCACTCTCTAACCTGCTCACCAACCTGTTGCAAGTATGCCTGGAGCTTCTTCAGGGCTTGGTCTTTACCATAGCACAGGTAACTGTGTGTGTACAGCTGGTACTTGTATCCATACAGCTGGAGGTCAAAAACAGATGTTGGGTCTTTAACTGGATCCTTGGGAAGGAAAGCAATCTGTGTGGATGCACCTCCCAAATCCATAGCTCCCAGAATCCTCCCAGATTTTGGGTGAATCCATTTACCACCAAACGTGTACTGTCAGGGAAACAAACCAAGGTTTAGAGTTATAGGAATTAGAATGAGCTTGTCATACTGAGGAGAAAATATCACACATCTGTTCATAGGGTGAGGTCAGGATGAAATCAGAACAAAATTTGATTCTTAATGTGTAATTATAATGAAATCCAGTCACAAATTTGATTTAAAGAATTCACAAACTCTACGTGTCACTAAACAGACCAAACCTTAATAAAGCTTTCCAAAAGGTAGTTGATGGTGATCCAGGCATAAGCTCCCTCCTCCATACCAGTGATTACTGTGGCCCCACGAAAATCAAAGGGATAACTCTGGATAGTCTTGGTCACTTCAGCGAGTATCATGTCTGCCTGAGTTTGGTTTTGTAAACTGTGGAGTAAAGTCATTGAAAAGTGATTAATTAAAATTGTAATATTTGTGTTTGAGTCAAATTACAGTAACTTAAATCTGGGTTACGGGAGGCAATTTGTTATTCTGATTTATGTGCAAAAGACAAACACAAAGCACTTTTAACAACAAATGAATAAAATGCATTTTGTTTAACACCAATAAAAACATACTAATCAACATGTGAATATATTCCAGTGAAGAACTACATTCTAGCCATAGAAAAATTGTGAAAGTGTTTATCAGAAATACATTTTCACTGCAGCGATACCAGATATCATACACAACGATTACTGCAATAAACATGGTCACTTCTTCACTAGAAGCCAGTTTAATGCTTATCGGTTATTGATGACTCAATGCCACCATCTTCAACCTCTGTACTTCTCTGCTCTGCTATTAATTTTCTGCTATGTACCTCTAATGTTCTTCTTTATAGATAATATTATCTAACATGCAAACTTGTCACCTTAAATACAGTGAACAAGATCTAGACAGAATACAATAAACAGGAAAAACTTCTCAACTTCTCAAAAATACAGTAATATGACTATTAGGATGAATTAAAAATGACAGCTGGTGGGTTGCTGATATCTAGAATATTCTACATTCTCTCTTTTTTGGAGGATATATATAACAGATAAACAATGCCAGCAGTTTACCCAGTATAATAAAAATAGGACAAAGGACCCCAAGTGGCTCAGCAGGCTAAGACATGAGTTTGAATCCCAGTCATGCTGTTTGCCATCAACACCCAGGGCCCAAGAGAGCTAAAATTGGCTGTGCTCTCTCTGGGCAGGTAAATGGCGCTCTCTCTCCCTATCACTTTCACATTGTAATGTCCGCTGGCTCAGGCGTCTACTGATTGGTCCATTCGGAGTTGGGAATCCTGCGCTTTCCTCCGAGCGCGTTGGCTCCCCAGTGATGGTGTATCAGCAGTAGTTTGAAAAGAGGCAGTGGCCGCATCACAAGCAACGGAGGAGGCTTGTGCTTGTCTTCACCCTCCTAGAGTCAGGGATATTGCAAAAAAATTATGGGGAGAGTCCTAACAGAGGGGATGGGCTAATTGGCTACTACTACATTGGGAAGGGGATAAAAATGGGCAAAAATTTAGAAATAAAATAAAATAAAATTAGGACAAACAACAAAGAATATTAAATAAAATTTCATAAAAATAAAAAAAACTCACATCCCATAGGACACCACACAACCTTCTCATTACATATGGCCAAATAGGTCCCCAGTACTCAAACAATGGACCACACAGAAAAGTACACAGGTGACAAAGTCACTGACCTCAGGAGCCGCATGCCTGCTGTAGCCCCCAGGTAAACAGGAGTTGCTTTCTGTTGGCTGACTGGTACTGCTGACAAAGCAACATCTAAGCACTCTCTTAGGCTCTGTCCAGCACCAGAAGGATTTGAGACATAACTGGATATTCCATCACCTAAAGACAAAAAACTAGATTCATCTGATTCATCATCATAGCAGGATGGAAAATACTTGAATACTAGATTGTAGAATAGACCTACTTTTCAGCAACAGGCACTAACATTAACACGACGTGGCTGTGGAAGCTCAGTTTGTACCCAGATTATGCTTAATCCTAAACGAATATAGATTTTCAGTGGTAAGGTGATTTTCACCTTTGACACTGCAATTTAGTCCTAAATAGGGAAGCCACACATTTAAGGGGTTAATATAACAGCACTATAAGCAGTTTGATTTTTCTGGTATTTATTATGGTGTGCTTCTAGTGTAATTAAAACTTTGCATCATAGAAATAAAATGTATGTACCACCGTAAGATGAGAGAAATATGTGATCTTACATCCTATGAACAAAATACTAGGACCTAAAAATTTTCTGTTGCAAGACCCCACCTTTCACATCGCAGGTCAGTTTCTGTGAAACTACCCCAGTGTTGTTTTCCTTGTTTCCAGGCCACTGGTAGAGGAAGAGGGATGTGTGCGAGGAACCAGCATCAAACACCATGCCATACTGAGGAAGTCAGACAAAGACAAGAAATCCACCCATTTCTAAACATTGGAAATACAGCCAACCATTTAGATCATTTCAAGCAAACTTTTAGAGTAAAACAAAAGGATTTAGATTTTTCAGGTTTTTATTATGATGCGATATTAGTTGAGTCGTAATTAAAACAATATTGCTGTTGAACACAAGACAATGATGAATCATGGCCAGCATCTTGAACTTTATTGTGCATTTTCTGTTTTAGCATGAGGAGATGTGCCAAACTCAGCAAATAACACTGAGATTAAGTCATGAAAGATTAAAGCAAAAAGAGTGAGATATTAGGTGCACATTTAATAGTCAATATTAGACATGGACTTAGACAGAATAACAGAACATGATCACTCAATGAAGTATATTCTATAAAACTAGAATAGACTTATCACACAGAAACTGAATTATTCATTAAGTATTATGATACATCTGTAAAATACTGGTATCTGTGAAGAAACTTTAATGTTCTATTAAAATAATCTGTGGCTGCTGGTGGCATTTTAATTAATCTCAAAAACTGAAAGTGAATTGATTGGATCTGTTCCTAGTCTATCATAGATGAAAAGGAAAGGAAAGGAATGAAGTGTTAAAAAAGCACCTGTGTTGAGTAACCAAGATCCAATGTCTGATGGTTAGCCAAAGTGAGGACCAGTGCAATAATGGTCATAGATGCTACAGTGACCAGTGCAATACCTAGAAGCACAGGCTTCAACTGCAGTTTGCCCATCACTGTCATGTTTCATGTATACTTGCAAGCTGTGGCAAACAGACACAGAAGCACAGAAAAATGAAGACACATGGGATTTCTGAGAAAACAATATATTTGAAAATAACAGTAATTAATATACAATACATTGTAATTTCATGGGTATCTATAACCATTAACCTTAAATTCATTTTAATTTCTCTTCTCAAAGAAATCCAGTACACTTCATATAAAAAAAGTATACACACCCCTGTTAAAATGATGTAAACATTTTGAGATCAGAAAATTGAGAACAATATTAATGATTTCAGAACTTTTTCCACCTTTAATAAGATTTATAATATGTGCAATTCAATTGACAAACACACAGAAGCCATTTATATGTTAAAAATCAAAATAAAAAAACTAAAATAATGTGGTTGCAAAATTATGCACACCCTCTTATACAGTGAGGAAAATAGGTATTTGAACACCCTGCGAATTTGCAAGTTCTCCCACTTAGAAATCATGGAAGGGTCTGAAATTTTCATCTTATTTGCATGTCCACTGTGATAGACATAATCTACAAGAAAAAAATCCAGAAATCACAATGTATGATTTTTTAATCATTTATTTGTGTGTTACTGCTGCAAATAAGTATTTGAACACCTGCCAATCAGCAAACATTCTGGCCCTCAAAGGCCTGTTAGTCCACCTCTAAAAAGTCCACCACCTCCACTCCACTTATTATTCTAAATTAGAAGCACCTATTTGAGGTTGATAGCTGCATAAAGACACCTGCCCACCCCACACAATCAGTAAGAGTCCAATTACTAACATGGCTAAGACCAAAGAGCTGTCCAAAGACACCAGAGACAAGACTGTAAACCTTCTCAAGGCTGAAAAGGGCTACAGGGCAATTGCCA